>JAPMLY010002252.1:30000-32017 GCA_026401115.1 Tetraselmis chui | reverse complement strand
ACCAGTCTTGCGCTCGATGGGAGGCCAGGCCTTGTCGTGTACTGGAACAGTTTAGCCTTTACCATTCTATAATGGTATATATATTTTAAATCCAAATTAAGATTTATTTGGCCGGGCATAAAGCTACAAACCAAAGCTTTCCAAGGATGTACTATTTGCAACAGAATGATGAGTGCACAAGAAAGAACGTGCACACGACATGCCATTCTCGGTGTCGCCGCTCTGTAGACGGCCGGGCGCAACACACTCGGCGGATACTAGTGCAATTGTGCAAACATGCTGAGAACCCATTGTAGAGTAGTCTCCCGGCTTGTCGCGACACTACGTGTACCAAGCCACGCAAAGAGGCGTGCATAACCTCCACATGCACGGATTTCGGCCCACAATAATCCAACGTCTGTGCCCACAATAATTGGGGCGTGCTGGTTAAGGTGCCCACGTCAGTGAACAACGCGCCGTGGTGTGTTGTTCGAAAATCAGTATTCTACCCCCCAATAGAGTTTGCATGGCCATCGCAGCAGTGCGCGACGGGTAATTAAATGCGTGCCGCTATATACACTCTTCCCATAAAGTCCGTTACTAGTGAAATAGGGCCTTTCGCGTAGGGCGGGTGTTTACCATGTAGGGTTTCTAGGGTTTAACTGTACTTAGCTCGTTGAAAAGGCGGGCCGAAACTTGTGTTAACGGTCAGGCTAAGGGGGAAGCGGGGCACAAATGGGGCCCGCCACGGCTACGATATGACGTATTAGGGTTTGCGGCCCAACCCCGATTTCGGTGTATACCCTGATTCGGGCGCCCCGGAATTCGGATTTGCCACGCTTTGGCTCGTAAAAAATCCCGAAATGGGCGACACAACATGCGGTTTTTATGATCCCAGCATGTTGTCCGCAAACATGGGAGCACGTGGGTGTGACGGCATGTGCCGTTAATATGCTTGACGGGGGTGGGCTCGGGGCCGGAAGACCACAGCTTGGGAGGCTTAAAAAAGCCTAACTTCGCCGTATAGTGTCCGATTCGAGCAAACTAAGTTGCAAGTGGAAGCCCTTCCCCCAAGTAAATATAAGTTTTCAACTTAATTTCCGTCTACCGGCCGGTTTTCGCGTCAAATCCGCCGTCCGATGCCATCCAAGCCCTCGTACAGCCAAATAAAGCTTTTAGGGTTTCAAAATCTGCCACATTCGCGCGGGGCTAGCAACCCCTAGACAGGTGGTACCCGCATACCCGCTCCGCTAATACGCTCAACAATCAGCGCTCTATATTTCTTCTATTCACGGCGTTGCCCATCTCATGCCCCATGATGGCACGGTGCCGTGCCCTTTGCCGCCGGCCAGATGAAGGCCCGTGCTAGGGTACTTTGAGAGCTCCCCGCCATTTTTCACGCCCGGCGATGCGCAAGTTTCTAAGGCCAACGATCCGCGCGCCAGGGTGCTTACACTCCAAGTCAACTGCCCCTCAAGCCTAATAGGCCCCCAGCCCGTGCTCCTTGGTGGTATTTCCGGGCACGTGGCAAGAAAAACCAGTGCACACGACATGCCATTCTCGGTGTCGCCGCTTTGTAGACGGCCGGGCGCAACACAGTCGGCGGATATTAGTGCAATTGTGCAAACATGCTGAGAACCCAGTGTCGAGTAGTCTCCCGGCTTGTCGCGACACTACGTGTGCCGAGCCACGCATAGAGGCGTGCATAACCTGCACATGCACGAATTTCGGCGCGCAAAATATAGGCCGAAAATCCAACGTGGGTGCCCACAATAATTGGGGCGTGCCGGTAAAGGTGCTCACATCAGTGAACAACGCGCCGTGGTGTGCTGTTCGCAAGTCATTATTCTACCCCCCAATCGAGTTGCATGGCCATCGCGGCAGTGCGTGGCGGGTAATTAAATACGTGCCGCTAGTAACGGACTTTATGGGAAGAGTGTATACCTCGTTTTATATAAATCCGTAGCCGTTCCCGCAGATAGTCGTACAAATACTACAGGTGCAGTAAATCTGTACATTTAGGTCCTTCTGCAGCCGG
>JAPMLY010002252.1:0-25000 GCA_026401115.1 Tetraselmis chui | reverse complement strand
TCATCTTACTTTGGTGGCAAGGGCGACGACTTGATTCTGACGGCTGCAGCGGCAACGGGGCGAGGCATCTGGATCGCGGGCAAGACGTCCAGCCTGCTGGCGCCTGCTGGGCATCGCGACCGGGGGTTCAGTCGGCACCGCAGCCGGATGATGGGCGGCGCGCCGCACGACGCGTTTGTGGCTCGCATTGGTGCGCTGGGGCCGCGTGTTCTGGGTCACCTGCCCCTCTGCTGCGCACCGCTCTAAACGCAATATTAGAAAAGGGTTGTTTGGATCAAAAGGGACGTCAGCTACTGGCTGTGGGTTTGTGATGTTCATTGAGATGGTTGCGTTGTCAGGTAGCGATTATTTGCCGCACAGCAATACGTACGCCATTTTGAGAAGATCAACTGCAGTCCTTTGTTCAACTACCCATGCGCTGCATGGTGTTATCCTTACACTGAATACGACTCTTTTATGCGTTGTCTATTCTTAATTTGTTGACAATGACTATTCATCAATGAAGGCGTTTCTCAGCAGCGCCTGTTATATGTATGTATACTCCCGATGTCAGTCTATTTCATTATTGCTTGCGTCACAAGCTGTAAATTAGTTGAGACAATTCTCAGCGATTTTTTGTTGTTTTCACGCATCTCGACCCTTTAGACGCAGTGCAATGACCATTTAGACCCTTTAGACGAGCACAGCAGTGAAATTGTTGCGTTGTTTGTGGCTAATTATTGGGCTAATGTTTGTCTGGGGGCTGTTGCTGCGTTCAGGGTTGGATGGGGAGGTGGTGCATTTGACCTACATCGGCGGCTCGGGCGCGGACGTGGTGTGCGGCATCACGAGCCAGCGCAGCGACGGGGTGTGGGTCGTGGGCACCACCAACAGCCCCGACCTCTACGTCACTGCCGGCACCGCCGCGCAGGCGGCTTACTCGGGATCCACGGACGTCTTTGTGGCCAACATTGCCATTAACGGCGACATCAGGTCAGGTCAGCTGGACCGCAGGCCCCTGTGCCGGCAGCATTGCCGCATCCTTGACCAATTCTTCTCACACGTCCTTTTGCTCGCGTGTGCTCTGTTTAATTTATAGCAATTCGTCAGCACGTCATAGATTGTACGTATTTTACTCTTTTTTGTGTGGTTTCTTGTGTTTCAAATCGCACGGACACACATACAAACACATACACACACACACACACACACACACACATACAGAAACAAACGCATGCACGCACATATAAACACAAACGCATACAAACACACACACACACACACACACACACACACACACACACACACACACACACACACACACCCGAGCGCGCACGCAATCACACGTACACACAGACAGTTTGAGACGGAACTGGAGGTAGAAATACAGAAAAATACACAATGTATTCAATGCGCGCGTCGATTCGAATTCATTAGCCACACCAGTTCAAATGAATTTCCAAAATATTTCGTATCACAATGCACGGGGCCGGTGGCGCATGATTTGGGTCCGAGCTGTTCTATAATTAATACGCCTGAGCGGCGAAAGAATTGTTTCAATGAGAATAAGAGTTAACATTGAGTGCCAAACAGTTCGGCTCGTCAATGCAGCCAAAGCCTATTTTCCGCGAAGTTTGCATCGCTCTCATCCATTTATGCCCTCTTCGCCCTGTGAAACTGACTGAGGAATGTTGTAAATGTGGGCGGTGCAACGTAATATGGTGAGTCACAGAGACGCAGAAATGACAACTGACAGGGGAAAGAGATCAAAGCGACGGTCGGAGCGCATCGCTTATTTTTATTGGTCAAAAGAGAGACGTTCATTATTTTTTGAGTATATGAAACAATTCGAGACAGGAAAAGCAATCTTGAAACTGGCTGATGAGTATCGTCAGGTCAAAGTGATTGAGTGGATCGCAGGCATTACCAAAATCACGTGGACTGGAAAAAAGGGAAAGAGGGGAAAATGTGCGTCGTTTTCTTTTATCTGCCAATGGTCAGTTAATAATTGTGGAATAATTCGACGCAGGAGTGCCAATCGTGAAACTGGTTTATTAGTGTGGTTGTCAAAGTGGGAGGTTAAAGTAATTGAATATGTCACAGGCATTACCAAAAGCACATGGACAAGTGAAAAGGAAAGCAAACTAAGGGGCGGGAAAATCAATCAAAGTGACGCTCAAAGTGCATCGTTTTCTGTTGTTGGTTTTAAACTGACTTTGTAGCTATGCATAAATTCGAGTATTTCAATCGCCGAGAAATAACAATCGTCGACTCCTTCGTCTTTCAACTGACATGGCGGTATTTGTCGGCTCCGTTTCGCTTTGGCGCAGGTATTTGTCCTACCTGGGCGGCAGCGGGCAGGACAGCGCGTGCAGCATCGCGCGGGAGGAGGGCGGCGCGGTGTGGGTGGGCGGCAACACGCAGTCGCTCGACCTGCCGGTGTCGGAGGACGCGCTCGGGCGATCGCGCGGGGGCGGCGGGAGTGACGGCTTCCTGGCCTGCTTCCAGCCCGACGGCCTCCTTCGCTACGCGTCATACCTGTCGGGGCAGGTGAGAGGCAGCGGCTGGCGGTAGTGGCTGCCGCCGTTGTTCGCGAATTCATTTCTTGCACATCTATGAAAGCATTTTAATTTCCATATATTATGCAACGCTGTTTATCTTTTCATCATATTGCGCGCATTCTCTTCTCCTCTTCTTTCTTTTGGTCGTTTTCTGTCGATTTTATCGCAACCTTTTTTCTCTCTAGTCCTCATG
Source organism: Tetraselmis chui (assembly GCA_026401115.1). Taxonomy (NCBI): domain Eukaryota; kingdom Viridiplantae; phylum Chlorophyta; class Chlorodendrophyceae; order Chlorodendrales; family Chlorodendraceae; genus Tetraselmis; species Tetraselmis chui. The sequence continues at coordinate 22,267 of JAPMLY010002252.1, read as the reverse complement.
TCCATGTCTGAGCCTTAAAAAGAAATAATTGGGGAGGTATTATTAATAAATCAAACAATTTGTGAATCTTTTCGATCAAATCGTTAACAATTGTGGTTAGATAACACAATGTTATGGATTGCAAATCCATAAGTGATGGCTCAATTCCGATAGTTTCTGTCTGTCATAATCAATTCCTGTGAGGCTGTTCCGATGGAAAGTGTTTGCGGCGGCCAGCGCCTGCCGTCGACTGGGTGCGAATGGGAAGCGTTCAATCGTGAAATGCACGTAGTTTTGTAACCAAACCAATGTGGAACAGTCGCTACGGGGATTGGATAATAATAAACCCCCCCCCAGTTTTATGCGGATGGACCTTCTAGTACTTGAACGGTACTTGGCATAAAAGGGTCACTCCCACACCTTGTTATCAATGAAGCCATGCATGGTTGTGTGCGTCAGGGTGTGACATGCCATGTGCGAGCAAAAAGTGGGGAGGGGGTGGGGCGCATTTCGGAAGCATATCCCCGTAATAATGCGGGCACCACCATCACTGAAACCCAAGCACAATGATACCGTGCCCCCCCTAGCCACCCCTCCATGTAGACATCAAAGGTGCTGTCCCCATCTGCTGCGCAAGGCTGCCTCCCTGTCGCGACAGCCTCCAACTTCTCCTCGCAATTGGCCTTGGGTTTTGGTTTTAGGGTTACTCTAAACATTATGCCCTAAACCCTAAATTGTGGTCGTGTACTGCTTCAGAACTGATGCACACACATACAGAGTTGTTTACAAATACGCCCCCATCCCCCAGCTTTCTCCAGAATTAGGCACCTCAAACAACATATTTCATTGGAACGGTCTAATGTTAATTTAGAAGAATGGAAGCAATCATTACCTGTATTTATTTTATGCTTTTAGCAATTATTGTGTTTTAGCAATTATTACCTTATTTATTTTATGCTTTGTCCAAAGCAACCATATTTCTGGCTTTCAGAAGGGATCCCACTGACCGGGATGGCCGCATTCGTTGCTGGTCTCCGCTGGACTCGGCTCGGTTGTGGTGGTGGTGGGTGCAGGTGGGCAGCGACGGAATTACTGCGCTGCTGATGACTTCGCACAAGGCGGCGAGAGACGTCGGCTTTGGCAGTGGCCACAGCGGGTGGCTCGGCGGATACATGTCGCTACCCGGGAGCGACGGCCTCCATGCGCTGGTGTCGCAGTTCGACGCGAGGGGTGTGAGCCAGCGGCGATCTGATTTGGCTGCCTCCCCGCCCCGTCGATACTCATATTTCTAAAATGCGCGCTCCAGTTTTGGAACTGTCCTCTGAGTTGTTGGGACGCTCTCGCCCTCTGTTCAGGCCGAATGTTCACTCCGATCTTGCGCGGAGGCGGTGACATCGACCGCATCACCGCCCTGGCGGACGACCCTTGGGATGGCACAGTACTGGCGTTGGGTGTCACCACTTCAGGTAGAGGGGTCTGCTGAGTCAGACCGGCTCCGGCGCGCCAGTCGTTTATTATTATTATTATTATTTTCATTATCGTTTATAATTTTGTATTCGCGATATTTTTATTCATCAAATTAAGGACCTCTAAAAGTGATATGTGTTCGGCCGTTCAGCGGAGCCGACGGAGGTCACGTTTCGGACAACTGTGCGGGCGGTGGCGAAGGCGCAGCCGGTGCTACGCCACACGGATGCTTTCGTTGCGAAGCTGCTACCCAACGGCACGTTGCACTCCGTCGCGACGTTAAAGGTACACCACTGATGCCCCCTCCCTCCCTCCTTCCCAAACCCCATCTATCATCTCACCTTCTCCACCTCACTCTCTCAATGACAATAGGTCGTCTGGACTGAAAACCCCGATGGACCCGGTACATGCCGAATTGCCAAAATGAGCGAGCTTTTGTTATTATTATTGTAGCCAAATATATTAAAATTACTTTTTTAAATTACATTCATGAACGAAATTTGTAATTTGTAGATAAATGAAACTCACTCATGATATGATTGTTGTATTCGTGACGCCAGGGCGACCGAAGCGACGTGTTGAGCGCGGCGGCCGTGTCTGCGGGGGGGGTCAGTCTCTGGCTGGCCGGTACCACCACGAGCACCGACCTCGTGTTGTCCGACGACGAGAGTGATGTCGAAGCTCGAGCGCACCCGGGGGAGTTGATTGACGGGAAGACGGACGGCGTGCTCGCCAAAATCAGCATGCGCTCGAAATGGCAGGGCGACGGAGCTCTGAAGGTGGACGGCATCCGCTACGTGGGGGGAGGCGGTGACGACGAAGTGAAGGCGCTGGTGGCCAATCCGGACGGAACGATGTGGGTGGTTGGGAACACGGACAGCGCCGACCTCAAAGTGAGCACGGACGCGGATATGCGAAAGCATGGCGGCGGTTGGGACGGCTTCCTCCTGCGTGTCTCGTAGACCATTATCCCGTGGTACCGCTACTTTACCGGTGCCGCAACGCTTCTTCGAAGGACAACCTCGGAGAAGGCAGTGGCAAGAGGTAGCATCATCCAACAGGGAGACCTCAATTTAGATTTATATAGTCGCTATTATTTTACGTATTCGTTTTTTTAGGCGGGCGGGGCTTTGTCGCTTCTATGACGCTCCATTTTGCGGCTTGCCATTTTTTCTAATGCATATATTGCCATCATCTACGCACGCCACCGCCCTGACTTTGATGTGCTCTATGTTGTGCCCAAGCTCACAAAAGCCGCGTGTTTGCTCCCCTCCCCCCCCCCCCCCCCACACACTCGGTACCTCTTTGCCACGTTGAGAAAATCAAGCTCGACAAGTATTTGGAGGCCGTGAAGAATCTCAATGTTAAACAACGCCTAACTCGTCACTGAAAAAAAAGGTGGGATTTCCCGCTCGTCGTGAACATGTCGTTTGGAAATAACGCTCGTGATTCTAAGAGAGGGTATATTTGATTTACTCGGCGCCCACCTTACTTGCTAAAACGCGCACATCCGTTGCCACCCTCGTCATCCCACTACACACTCCATGCGGTTTTACGTGATTTACGCGCTGCTGATGTGATAGGTTTACCATGGCTTGACGACGAGCATGCCTCTCTGCAATTTGGCGTGTTTTTACACTATTGAACGGCACAACGGTAGCAACTCAGATTGAGGAGCGACATCTTGAGTGTCTTTTTATGTCGTCTGCTAAGATTCTGAAGCTCATGCGCAAGACGCTCCGCAACAAAGGACGTAACGCGGAATTTTACGTGATTGACGTTTCCCCAGCAGTAGAGCAACCGACAAAATTTCACATAGGAGAGGAGCTTACTACATAATAACAACATGAAAACTTCCGGTCGTTACTCTACGATGACTTCCCGGAGTTACTGCAGCTAGTTGATTCGCCGATTATAAGCCGGCAGTGAAATCATCCCATTGAAACTACTCGCCCGAGGAAACGACAACGACTTAACACATCATCACCTACATAGCGCGATGGGTTTGCTTACTACATAACAACGTTAAAACTTCCGGTCGTTACTCTATGATGACTTCCCGGAGTTAGTGCAGCTAGTTAATTCGCCGCTTGTAAGCCAGCAGTGAAATCGTCCCATTGAAACTACTGGCCCGAGGGAACGTCAAAGGCTTAACACATCATCAACCGACAACTCAAAGACGCGATGGAAGTTGGCTTGATTCGACCTAGCCACAATGAGTTCGGCTCGCCAATTCTTTTTGTGCGGAAAGCTTATGGCTCGCTGCGACTGTGCATTGCCTACCGTGGGCTTAACAAAGATGCGCGTAAGGACGCCTACCCACTTCCGCATGTGGACGGCACACTCGATGAGCTTAAGGACGCGAATTTCTACACGCACCTCGACCTCGCGTCTTGCTTCTAGCATGTTCGCGTACGTGAAGAGGACGTCCACGTACAAGACTACGTTTGAAACCCCTGATGGGATGGGTCGCCATGCCTTTCGGCCTGTGCAATACGCTTGTTGCGTTCTAGTAGATGATAAATGACAATAATCTGCGCGACTTTTTACATAAGTTCATTGGGGTCTACCTCGACGACGTCTGTGTTTATAGCCGCACGCTATACGAACATCTCGAACCCTAGCGTCTTTTTCTCCAACGTTTCAAAAAGGAGGGCTTGAAGTTACGCCTTAAGAAGTGCTTCTAGGGCCTACAAGAGATGTAGTACCATGGCTACACTGTGTGAGCTGGTAAAATTTCCGTTTCGACAAAGAAAGTCGAGGCCGTTGCAAACTGGCCAGTGCCCACGACGCAAAAGGAGGTTCACAGCTTCGTGCAATTCGGCGACTTCTATGCCATGTTCAGTTATCACTTTTGCGACCTTACGGCTCCATTGACGGACTTACTGCGGAAGTCCCAAGCACAGAAGGTTACGCTGACGCATGTTTGGAAGCCTTTGAGATTCTCAAGTTACGGCTCATTTCCGCGCCATGTCTAATCCTTCCGGAGGTCAGCTCGGACGCGACGTTCAGCGTAGCTATAGATGCTTCGTCAATGGGGATTGCAGCAGTCTTGTTGCAAGACCAAGGAGGAGGACTTTAACCCGTCTCTTATTAGGCGCGTAAGTTGAATCCAGTTGAGCGCGGCAGCACCAACTCTACGTACGATTTAAAAGCTTTGGCCGTATGCGAAGACGTTAGCAATAGATTCTTGTGGAAACGAATTCACCAAGATGTGAAAGACTTTTGTGAGCGTTGCGTCGTGTGTCGACGAGCAAAGATTCAGCCACATATGGCTGCGACTCTTTACCAATTGCTTGTTCCACCCAGACCGTTGCACATAGTTGGTCTTGACTACTTGAAGCATTTACATATGAGCAATGGCTTTGATAGTGTGTTGATTGTGGTCGACCATTTCACTCGAATGCCCCAATTTCTGCCATGCACAAAGAGCATAACAACAGAGGAGTCCAATTTGCTTTACATGGAGTCTACAAATTACATTGACTGCCTCGAGTGATGATCAATGATCGCGATCCAAAATTCGCCAGCTGCTTTTGGCAGACACTTTGGCGACGTCTCGGCACGCGTATGAACATGTCGTCTAGTCGACACCCGGAGACGGGTGGCCTAACGGAGCGCGTCAACAACACGTGTCAGCAGCTTCTTCGTTGCTTTTGTTGCTACGACGGATCTAACTTGACAAACTTGTTGCCTCAAGTGGAATTTGCGTACAACGCTTTTCGTGCGCTCGGAATAGAGCACATCCCCTTCAAGGCTAATTTAGGGCTCTCTCTTGAGGAGCCCCCTGACCTACTGTTCAGCATGCGACCTTCAATTCCGGTTTCGCAAGACGCGTTAACGCGGTTAAGGCTGCTAAATGTAGTACGCGCTGTGGTACGTTCGATGTTAGAGCTGCACAAAGATGACATGCAAGCTCATTCGGAACCGTCGACAGCCCCGCACTTCGTCGGAGGAGACAGGTTGTCCATTATTACAACGAGCCTCTTCTTACCTAAGGAGCCAAAAAGGAAGCTAAGGGACCGACAACTTGGACCCTTTTACAGTAGAGGAGCGAATTGGGAAACACAATTACAAATTGGAACTTCCAGTGATAGTACGCTTACACCTTGTGTTTCATGTGAACAACCTACGACCATGCTTTACCGCTTTGCTACGACTTGTTGTCCTAGTGAATGTTCATGTATGCGACGACGAGGAGTTTGACGTCTCTCACATCTCTATTGTGTGCATAAAGTCGTTACTTGGACGACGAGGAAAATATTTGCTCTTTATGACGCACTTGATTGATGACGACACTCCACATGTCTAGCACCGGCTGAGTGAGGTACTACATCGAACCACGGCGTTACAAGAATTCTTGGAGACGCCCCAATGGCACAAGTTTGACAAGACTTAGGGGTACATCGACTTCATGCACGCTCACCAAGTGCGCATTCATGAGTCCCCAACAATGCTTCAATACTGGAGCCTAGACCACGGAGGTCTACCTCGCGGCGACTTCAACATTTGTCAAGAGGGGGAGGGTACGAGTGTGACGAGTATGGTCATGCAACAATACATTGCATGACATTGTACATGTACTCGTTACTAATTCCAATTCGTGCTTTTCCATCGGAAGGATGTACAACGTGGGTACGTCGCTGCTGCAATTTAGCAAGGGTTTTGATGCGCAATGTACTACTATTACCTCCCGGTACGCACTGGTACGCATAGTAAATCTAACTAGCTAGACGACGCTTCAAGCGAGGTTTCCAATGCAAATTATGATTCCCAAGACCGGACGAGCCGCGTCGCCAGTATGTAGTTTACGGTTGGAAAGCCCTAGCACATGGCACGAGGACCAAGCAAGGACATGTGCAAGCTATCTAGACGGAAAGCTTTTTAAGCCTAGTGCAGTAGACGGAGGTGACTGAACCTTTTAACAATTCCTTTGATCGATTACAACGTATAGTTAAGCAATGACAATCACACATCTTCTCATCTCTCCCTCCATCTGCACTTCCACCTACAAAGACATCATCGACATACGGAACATAACAGACTTGTGTATGCAGTTAGCTTTCGGAAGGCCAACTGCCACATATTGATGTACGCACTACCAGATAGATACAAAAGCGAGAGCTTGCTTCATTGCTTGCTTCCTATCACTTCTCACAAATCCCTTATCTTGAGTAACTATCTCTACAAGGCATGCCGCGCACGCACCAATGGGCAACGCGAGGGGGCTGCGGCCCCCTCCCCGACCGTGCTCCGACAATAGGCACCGCTATTCAAGAGTATTGATTAGAATGCGGGGCGGGATGATTTGATGGGCACGCACAGTCATTTTTTCCTCCTTTCTAATGAGCAGCGATATCCTGTGCTACGGTAAGGTCAGCGATATCGTGTGCTTCTTGTATACAATAAACAAATTGCTACGGCACGGTACGGGCACTCTGGTTTATTCTACTGATTTTTATAGTTGTTTCCGCCCCGCCGGCAAGCATATCATCAGAGGCAGGCATCAAGCAAACCATACTACAAACGAAATAAACCATAAACCCTAACTAAACTGATCTCATTACTGTACCGATACGGTAGTGGCAAGTTTGCGATGATACAGGTATCATCCGTACAGGGTTTTTTTTTTGGCCCCCTCTGCATGTGGGACTGGCAGGTAAGCCCGCTTAGGCACTCTGTACGGTTTATTCTGATGAACTTTTACTCTCAGTCATGCTTTGCCCCAGTGGAAATGCAGACGCCGCCAATCATATCGGAGCAAGATCGGGGAGGGGGCGCCCGCTCCAGCCCCTCACCTGTCGGTGCCAAGTAATCCTTAATGGCGCGAGCGCGGGATGCCATTTAGCGATAGTTACGGGATGGTAGGTAGGAATCAACAAGCCGCTTCACATCGCATCTCATAGTGACACGATGGTGGGGGGGCTATAGGGAGCAATCATTAGTAAGCGGCAGGAAGCGATTTATTACCGCGAGTGGTTTATATCTATCCAGAGTGAGCACATCAATATGTAGGAATACGTGCACGGGCACTGATATCCGATCAGCATTATTATTATTCCGCCTGTAGAGAGTGTGGGCTTACCTGACATTCCTATATACACAGGGCGCCAAAAAAAAATGTAATAATTGAAATCGAACAACGACTGAAATTGAAATTGAATGCCTTCCTGTTCCTCTCACTCCGCACTCGGGGCTGGCGTCGAGGTTCTCACAGATCCCACGATGTTAGTTCAACTCCCCAACGGCAACGACGGCCTCCCCACGGATGTGGGTGTCTTGCACTATCACGGCAGCCGAGGCTCAAAACTTGCCCTTGATGCCGTAGTTTCCGGTTTGTTCGGTGTTTCTAGCCCCCCGTCACCCGAGGTCGCTCTCCGCCGTACTGAGAAGACCAAGTTAGAGAAGTACTCGGAGGGGGTGCGGAGTCGCCCCGACATCCGTTCCATTCCCTTTGTAGTCACGGAATTTGGTTCTCTCGGCGGCCACGCCACGGCTTTCTTGACGGAGCTAGCCAAGCAGGCAGCCGCCTCTAAAGGGATGTATGTGGATAAGTTGTTGGCCTCATGGCGTCAAAATGTCTCTCTCGCCGTCCATGTTGCTCACGCGGACAATGTCTTGCGCGGTTTGTCCGTCGCCGCAGACGGCGCGGAGGCCGCTTCTTCCTCGGCCGGGATGGCTTCTCCTGCCACGGCGCTTTTCAATCGCGCCATGGGCCGCAAGCGTCCCCGTGCTTCCTCGAGCGGCGCGTGAGGCGCCGCTTGTTGCCTCCACGTGTTGCATTCTCGGCGCGGCCTGGGAGTTTCCTTAGTTTAATCCGCTAGGTTTGTGCACAATGTAGTGCTTCCTTTTGCCGTGTTTTGGATTCCGTGATCCTCTTGTCACGCTTGCCCTTTTTGTTTCCCCTCCCAGTTTCCCTGTTCGTGCTCATCTCGTTTCCTGTAATCCAGTTCTTTCCTGGTCCCCGGGCTCAGGTTTTTTCCTCTTTTCTTCTTTTTGCTTGGTGGCCTCAACTGCTTTTTCTTGTAAGAAATTTTGAAATTGAACAAGCGAACCCATGATATTTATATGTATCGCCCCCTTTCGCATGTAGAGATATTACAATATGCTACGGATAGCTCCGGTGACCGTAGGTACTAGGTACCTGTACTGAAGTAAATGAAGTACAAACTACAAACTGCAAGAGATAGATGGATATATTGTTTACAAGAAGAACCAAATGAGCACGGACAGGGAAAGTGGGAGGGGAAACAAGAGGGCAAGAGTGACAAGAGGATCACGGAATCCAAAGCACAGCAAAAGGAAAGCACTACATTGTGCACAAACCTAGCAGATTAAACTAAGGAAACTCTTAGGCCGCGCCGATAATGCAACACGTGGAGGCGACAAGCGGCGCCTCACGCGCCGCTCGAGGAAGCACGGGGACGCTTGCGGCCCATGGCGCGGGTGAAGAGCGCCGTGGCAGGAGAAGGCATCCCAGCCGAAGAAGAAGCGGCCTCCACGCCGTCCGCAGCGGCGGACGAACCGCGCAAGACGTTGTCCGCGTGAGCAACATGGACGGCGAGAGAGACCTTTCGACGCCATGATGCCAACAACTTGCCCACATGCATCCTTTATATGCGGCTGCCTGCTTGGCTAGCCCCGTCAAGAAAGCCGTGGCGTGGCCGCCGAGAGAACCAAATTCCGTGACTGCAAAGGGAATGAAACGGATGTCGGGGCGACTCCGCACCCCCTCCGAGTACTTCTCGAAGTTGGTCTTCTCAGCATGGCGGAGAGCGACTTCGGGTGACGGGGGGCTAGACACGCCGAACAAACCGGAAACCACGGCATCAAGGGCAAGTTTTGAGCCTCGGATGCCGTGATAGTGCAAGACACCCACATCCGCGGGGAGACCGTGCCTTTGGGGAGTTGAACTAACATCGTGGGATCTGTGAGAACCTCGACGCCAACCCCGAGTGCGCCACGAACCTCGGAGATGATTTCCGCAAGGGCCGTCACTAACCAAGAGTGAGCGGTGTGGACCGAAGCATCTCCGCCGCAACGAGCCAAATGGTCCGCAAAAGCAGTGGCCCACGCATAATCCGACATGTCAACACCCGCCGACGAGAACGCACTCCGCATAGCTTGAACCGAGAGATGGCAAGAAGCACAAGCAGTGGGGGAGCGTAGAGAAGAGAGGATGCGGGATGAGGGTAGGCCGAAGATGCGACAAACCGCGACGCGGAAAACTGCGTCGTAGTGCTCACGGAACTTGTCACGGAGCTCGCCCAGGCGACCCGAAGTAGGCGGGTCCGAAGCCAAAAACGCAAGGGCGCCGTGGCCGAGACGAGATACGAAACGCCTAGACTCCGGCCGAGCGCGGTTGGAAAACGTGGGAGCGAGCTTCGCGAAGCGAAGCAAGTTAACGCGCTCACTAATGTCGGCTTGTAGCTTTGGAAAGATGTCCGTGGCAAACGCAGAAAGCGGGACGAGCGAGGGTAGGCCATTAAGGGACCGAGCTATCTGCTCGTTGTTTGATCGGGCTTCGAGATAGATGGATATATGGATGCGGCTGCTTTTTTTGTAAAAGAAATATGCCTAGAGGGATAAATCAGTAACTTTCCGCCGGTAATATGTCCGGGTAGAGGGTGCCGTTACGGATTCCCTGCCAGTCCCATATCCCGGGGGCGCAAAAAAAAAAAAAATGTCCGGGCGCCAGAAAATGTGTATACCACCTACACCACCCACAGCAGGTACCCGTAATACCTGTACCTGCTTGCCACCTCTACCCGGCACCTGTACTGTCATCTTCATCTACAGATTCATAAGCTTTTCCTCTTTTCTCCCTTGCCACCTACACCACCCACAGCAGGTACCCGTAATACTGTACCTGCTTGCCACCTCTACCCGGCATCTGTACTGTCAGCACTATCATCTATAGATTCCTGAATCTTAGATTCGTGATACGGCAGTAGTAACACAAGGATTATGGGTGAACTGGGGAAATTGTGTGTAGATTTTTACAAGAATAGGCAGTGGAAACCACAAAGAAAAAGGGAGCATGGAGGGGGAAAATCCTACAGGCCTGAGCCCGATGAGGAACAGGAAGGCATGCCACAGCATCAGCACTGCCCTCCTGCCAAGCGTCGCGACGAAAGGAGCCCAACGTACCGTGAAAACCAGCAGAAAGACGTTGCATGAATTCTCGCCACACATCCAAAAACGTTTCACGGGAACAAAATAGATATCGACGAACGAAACGATGCATCCGAACACGGCTGTCAGACCGCAACGAACGAGAGCATGCAAAACTCATGCCAGGGAAGCGACTAATGATGGGTGGATTTGTAGAACAAGGATTATGGGTAAACTTGTATACATACGAGTGGCCCGTGGTTGGGCCTAGGTGCCGAATTGCCTTTTTGCTTATTTCGCACGTATTTCGCACACACACACACACACACACACACACACACACACACACACACACACACACACACACACACACACACACACACACACACACACACACACAAACACAAACACAAACACAAGCATAAACACACACACGCACACAATTTGTATCGCTTTCTCTCACACATACACACGCATTGAATGTCTCAATTTTTGTACTTAAGAAATGATTACAAAAATACAGACAGACCACGTGTCGCTCATTCTGTCTGTATTTTTGGATTCATTTTTAGGATGATATCAGTAAGATGATAGGATTTTGTGTTTCTGGTAGCTTATGCTGCTTTGTCTTGTAAGAAATTGTTTTAATATCAGTAGGATGGCGACGCGGGTACGGTACGGTCGTACTTCATAATAAGCCCACCCGTATCATTGCGCAGTACTTTGTCGGGTACCATCTTAACGATGATGAGTTTGAGATTTGTTTCGAACTTATTCTGCTCTCATCAGTCGTGTTTGCAAACGGCACCGCCTGGTGCCGGTGTGGGCTTACTTGCCAGTCTCACATGCCGGGGGCGTAGAAAAAAAAACCGATATGAGCAGTAGTTAATGACGAACCCACCCGTATCACTGCGCAGTACTTTGTTCATGTCACTTTGGTCGCTAATCCTCCACCAATGACCTTGGTGATACCTATCAGCAACTATTTTCCATACTCATAATAAAATCGCATTTGTTGCCCCGATTCCAAACGAGCTCACGATATGGGGTCACACCGACAGACAAACAGACACAAACACACACGCACACACACACACAGTCACGCACACACACACAAATACAAACACACACACACACACGCACAATCACACACACACATTTTATCATATTAATGTGGTAAGACATACATACGTCAATCTCTTATGTTCTAATAAACATCTCGAATACCCTCTTGAATGGAGGATGGGGGCCGGTTGGCGCCGATGGCGGCTGAGTCGGTTGATCGCTTGGCTATTTTGCTAGCTGTTCGTCGCTTCCATGGCATGGGTGTCGTTGACTCTCGTCCCTTGCGCTCTGACAGCTATATCCGTATGCAACATTTTGTTCGTCGATCTACTTCAGTTCCGTTTCGGCGTTTTTTGGGGGATGTGCGACGTGAATTCATGCAACGTCTTTCTGCCGCTCTTTATGGCACTATGGGTTCCTATCTTCGCGACGCTTTCCAGGAGGGCAGTGCTAATGCTGTGGCATGCCTTCATGTTCCTCGGGCTTAGGTTTTTCCTCTTTTCTTCTTTTTGCTTGGTGGCCTCCACTGCTTTTTCTTGTAAGATTTTTTTTAATACCCTCGTGAATCATCAACAAAAATGGTACGGGCAATACCGTACCGCTGGCAGGGCACATCACTGTCGACTGCGCCTCATCAGAAACTCATGTATGAATTTCAGATCATAAGGATGTTCCGATTAAACGTGTCGTTTCTTGTCCCCCCCCTCCGTGAATCCCCCCTCCCGCCCCCCTTCAACTTCATTTGTACGGATCTTTTAGTACTTATACAATATTGGCCTATTGGCTCGATTAACAACCTTAGTGCCACAACGTTTTTCAACTAGCGATAAACAAATGCATGGTTGTGTGCATAATATAAGGGAGCAATATGCCATATGCAAGCAAAAATAGGAGAAGGGGTGGGGCGCTTTTTTGGAAGCGTAAGTATATGATATGCACCATAACATAGCCCCAACCATCATGTGGCCCTCCATGTAGATATCAAAGTTGCTATCATGTTGTTGAGTTGCCAACGGTCACTGAATCCTATTGTGGACTTAGTTGTGCTCTACTTCATAAAGTTGCCTCTCTATTCAAATGAGTCTTCACCCTCTTCTCGCAATTGGCCTTGGGTTTAGGACTTACCCGAAAGGATACAAAACTAAAAAGATCCCCCAAAAAACACCCTAAACCTTGAACATAGGTCGTGTATTGCTTAAGTACGCACTTACAAAGTTGAAATACAATAATATAATTCGTTGCCCGTGCACGTATGCATACATTAGGATACATATTGACGTGCGGTCAGAGAAATATACACACGGCCGCATGCGTACTCCCGCTCACTTCTTATTATTCCCTCATCATGCCGTAAACATCGCTATCAGGCATTTCGCGCACGCGCCAACATGCACCGCGAGGGGGCAACCGCCTTCTCCCCGACAGTTCTCCAATATCAAGCAGACCCCCCCCTTTACTTTGGCCTATTTTTTGGTATCCAAACAACGCATTCAATTGGAACACCCTAATTGTGTTGTTGTTCGCTAATCTTTAATAATGTGTAGATCATGGACATGTGCGTTATATGCTTTTGCTCCTTGAAGCGCTTTCGCAAACCTCCGCGCGCAAAAGTTAGCAATAATTGAGGGTAAGGGCTCGCAACATCATGGCTACTCTTATTCATAAGGAGCTCACTCGTATTCGTGTGTGTTGCGATTCGTTCATGTGTATCTTGCTTTGGCAGTGTTACGTCTCGGCAGTTGTTGGTAATATTCATGTGACCTTTGACATCCACCTATATTTTGCGACATGTGCATGTTACATCCATGCAATGATTTCACAGTCACCGACGCGTTTGGAGATAAAGCGGATAAATGGAACAACGAGGGACAAAGGAAACATAAGGGCAAGACGACATAACGCAATGGCATGACACAACATAATGGAATGACACAACATCGCAATGACCGGATCCAAAATGGCCACGGGTGCGCGGAAATTGTTCAAACCCTCCGTACCGGGCTCTCTGGCGGCGGGTGATCTTGCCGGTCACCCCGCCGCCATACCTCGTTGCTCCTCCCGATGCGAAAATCCTCGATGTTGTTGTCGTGCTGCTCCCTTTTGGCGCTCGCTCGACGTCGACCAACATGCTCACGTAGAGCGAGCGCTATACCCAAGCGCTTCTTCCCGGCTTTCCTCCGCCACCATCAACACCGTCAACCCACCGCTGATCCCTCCGTACCCCCTCTCCACCACACACTCCTGAAAATAGAGCTCCCCCCCCCCCCAAAAATTGAAACGGTATTTGAGTTGTATCTAGTCTTGAAAAACACATCGGACGGGCCGAGCGGGAGATCTTGGCGCCGGTAGCGTACATTTGTTTTTTTGAAAAAGCCCTTTTCCGACACTTGTGGATCACGCGGATCGCATTGTCGGCCCTCTTAGCCCCCTACAGTGCCAAGCCTGGCACGGCTACGGGGTCCAATGCCCACCACGGGGAGGTGAGGGGATGCCGACGGGCTGGCGAGCGCACCCCCTTCCGGGGCCGCCGCCGCTGCGCCGCCTGCGGGCGCCACAATACTGAGTAGTACCCTCGCTAAATTGTAGTGGTGACGTAACCACGTGGTACGTCTTTCCAAAAGAAAAGCAAGACTCAAGTTAGTAACGATTATATTAACAATATCCTGCAATGTATTGTTACATGACAATACTCGTCACAAATTTGAAATTGAAATTTAAAATTTGAAATTTGAAATTAAACACAACAATACCAGTAAAAACCGGCTGCTGTTTATGGGCCCCCCCCTTATGCTACGCCTAGCTGGACTTAGAAGCGTGGGGCTAGACCGTGAACCACTAATCCCAACCTCTTCAATGGCAGCAACGATACCGTCTAAAACATATCCGTAAATAAGTACAGTCTGCATACAAGTATGAAATATAAAATGTCGCAAGTCTCCACGATACGCGGCCTGCTCCAGCCGCTGCAGGGTCGCTAATCAGCAAGGCTATTCAGCTTGAGCGGGTCAAGGCGAACCTGCCTGACCTCGGCTCCTGTGCGACTCCGGTCGTGCCGGAGCTAGGGGGGAAAGGCAGGTGAAAACCCCCCTCGCATAGGTCGTCGTCGGTCTCGCCTCGATCCGTGCTCAACCCCGCCCAAGGTATTAGCCGCTCCTCCCGACGCTGCTCGCCACCTAGCCGAGTCTTCTCTCCTCCTTCGGGGGCTGAGAAGAGAAAATAACTAGGCTGCAGACGGTGTCCGGCTGGCTCTCCTGCCCCCGAGCCAGATTTTCTCATGTCCCCTGTCCTTTCCCCGTCTTTTTCCAACACCTATATGATCGCGTTGTGGCCGTCCGTACCCTCCCCCGGTGGTTTACGTAGTTAGGGGGCCGCCTTTACGAACAGTGTGCCGTTACGATAACCCTAGGCACACTGCATGAGGCAGCCTATCGATAACCGAGTACCGACTAGGGAAGGGGTTGGAAGAACACAGGGATCGAGTCGCCGGTCCTCAAAAGATGGTGGGTACGGGAATTTTTCCAAAAACCCCCCGTACCGGGCTTTTCCGGCGGTGGGCGATCCTAATGACCGCCGCCGCCAGACCGTGCCGCTCCTCCGGCTGCGACCCACCTCCGTCCTGCGTAGCATCAGGTCTCGCCCCCAGGGGAGACCTGAGGCTCTCGCAGGGATGGCGACTGCTAGCGAGCGCCGAGCCCTAGCGCTGCTTCCCAGCTGCCCGCCGCCAGCTCCCACACCCTCGTCCCTCCGCTGATCCGTCCGTACCCTTCTTCGCCAAAAGATATTTCGCAAACGCCGCCCCCGCCCCATCGTCGGGAGAGTGTCTGCGAATATTTTGTCGCGGAAAAGACATGTCGGACTGGCCGAGCGGGAGATCCTTGTGCCGGTGTACGGATATTATGTTTTTCCAAAACCCTCCGTACATGGCTTCCCGACAGCTGTTGATCCCGCGGATCGCAGCTGTCGGTACCTCGTTCAGCCCCCTACCGTGCCAGGCATGGCACGGCTATGGGGTTACCAGCGCTCACCGCGTGGAGGTAGAGGTAGGTGCCGACGGGCCTGCGAGCGCACCCCTCTCCGGGGCCGCCGCCGCTGCGCCGCCGGCGGGCGCCTCGTCACAATCCCGTCTACTTCCATGGCCGGGGAGAGGACGCCGATCTCTATGCTTATGGATCATATACCTCGGTGTCCTTGCCCACATTATGTTATTCGGCTTCATGATCTCATCCTTCATGTTTTGGAGGAGCTTGTGGCTGAAGCGAGGGCAATAACGGGGAGGGATTTGCGTTTAGAGATTTGCCGAATCCGGTATGGGGCCTCCCGAGATCGTCTTGGAGATTAGGAGATATCGTGTGGTTAGATTTTGCGGCCACGCATAAACACTTGGTTATCGATGTCACAATCACTACTGCGCGCACGATTTCCAACGTTCAAATTGTGGGGGCTCCACTTCCGCTCCCTCGCCGTGTGGCGATAGGGCGGGCTCAACAAGCTGAGCTTGATTATGACCTTTGCACTTTGTCCTCTCGTGGCACGCCTCCCATGACTCAATATGGTCATGACTATTACCTCTTTGCTCTTGAGGAATGGGGCCGGTGGGCTCCTATGGCGGTTGATCTCGTTGATCGCTTGGCCATTTTAGCGGTATTTTTACGTTTCCCAAGCATGAGCGCGGCGGACTCTCGCTCTTTAGTATCTTAAAGTTATGCCCACATGAGGGAGTTTGTATGCCGGTCTACATATGTTCCCTTCCGTCGATTTCTTGGGGATGTGCGTCGGGAGTTGTTCATGCAGCGCTTTTCTATGGTTCTTCATGGCACGCTGGGTTCCTATCTCCGTGATGCCTTGCAGGAGGGTTGTGCCGCTGATGCTGCCTGCCTCCTTGCTCCGAGGCTTTAGGTCTTTGTGCCTTTCTTCTTTTCTTTTCACTCGCGCCATGAGCCGCAAGCGTCCCCGTGTTTTCTCGAGCGGCGTGTGAGGTGCCGCTTGTCGCCTCCACGTGTTGCATTCTCGGCGTTGCCTAGGAGTTTCCTTAGTTTAATCTACTAGGTTTATGCTTCCTTTTGCCGTGCGTTGGATTCCGTGATCCTCTCTTGTCACTCTTGCCCTTTTGTTGCCCGTCCCTTTTTCCCTGTCCGTGCTCATATTGTTTCACTTCTTTACTACTGATTGATTCCCCTGCTTTCTTTGAAATAAAAATCTACAATAAAATAAATTGTCTCCTTTGAAAATCTAATATCGTTACGGGTACCCAGGCAGGTAGCTGCATACTGCTCGTTATTATAATTAACTATCTGACGTCGGAGTCCCTTATTTGATGTATCATCTGTACAACCCGCATGTACAGCAATACAGTACTTGCATCCGTATCATGTTGCCGGTGGTCCAGCAGTATTTATAATCCTGGCCATTAGTAGCAGACAGAAACATATAAAAAGCGCGGCGGTGCCACCATCTCCCATTCGCATACCGACACAACAAGTCAACTAGACCGTTCGCGGGTGGAAGCATAGCTCCGGGCCCCACTCATTCAGCAATCAGTTTCCACCTGCGGTTTCTCGTAGCAGTTGTGAAAATGGCGGCTATAATGTTGCCGACGACGAATTCTGGCGGGCTGCTTCATCCCTCAGGCATTTTGTTGGGAGTCGGAAACACCGGCAGCACCAAGAACCAGTCTCCGGAAGACACGAATTGCTTCACTCGGGCTACCCAGGCTAATGACTGTGTGCCGGAAGTAGGAAAAACGAGCGTGGATCGCTGCAGCGACAGTATGAAGCCACCGCTACCGCCGAACAACCACTACTGTACTATTGAGTCGCTGTTGGGGGTCGACCAGGAGCTCCTCAGTCAGGTGCTGTGGTGTCAGGATTCATTAGACGACAATCGGGGGGTCGCGGGTGTGCAACAGCCCTCGTTTAGAGACTGCCGGCGGCCTGATAATTTTGGCGAGAGTTACAGAAATGAAGGCTATGATATCCACGACCAGTTCTTCGGGACCTCAGGTATATTCAACCGCCGTTATAAATCGAATGAGCCCGCGCCCTTACTTTCAATCTTGCCGTAATGGTGGAGCGTGAGCGCAATATATCCTTTGGTTTTACAGTTTTGCAGAAGAATTAGATTTACATCTGCATTCCAGTTGATATTTATTTTAGCAACTACACATCACAATGGCACCATATCTGCTGTTGCACGCTGACGTTTTCGTCCCCTTATTTGTTCGTAACTCCTTCCTGCAGCGGTGGACCTTGCTACTGTGCTTTGCGAGGAAGACCTCGGGGAGTCTCTATCGATGATTCCTCCTACTACCCTTTCTCCTTCACCGCCGCAAGTGTTGCGCCACACCGGTGCTGGTGACTCTGACGAGCTTGAAGAACTACGCGTGCCTGGTGTATCCAACTGCACTGGTGGAGCTTACGAGGGGACCGCTAACGCCTGCCTTGCCTTGGCGGCGGGCTCGCACCGCTTCGGAGTCTCAACAACCAGTCGGCCCGCGTTTCCACCGCCCCCTTCCTCACGTCGCGCCGTCACCTCACCTGATCTTCCAAAACTGGCTGTTTCATCCAATGCTGCTGGTAACGACGACTTTACGCAGCAGCCAGTCGTTAAAATGTCGCGGCCTACTCTGCGACCGCCTACTAGCCCAAGCTCCCAGGCCTGTTCTGAAGACAGAGCTGTTGTATCTGACCTAGACTACGGGAACAGGCAGGCGTACTCTGACGACAGCAATGACGCCAGTGGTGGTGATCGAAAGAAAAGAGTGCGCGTCAGCTCAAAGACGAGACGGCCGGCTGCCCAGCCGAAAGAGCTGAAAAAGGCAAAAAAGGCTTTGGCGGCACGAAAGTATCGAGAAGATAAAAACAATCAAATGCGAGCGCTGGAGGACCGGAATAAGGAGCTGTCCAGTCGCGTGAGTGAGTTGGAGCAGCAGTTGTGGGAAGCCATAGCTCGTCAAGCGTCGCCTTCACATTCTTTAATGCTTCTCTAGAATTGTCTGCTATATCACTTCTATTATTAACGGCGCAACTCAACCCTATATACCGTCCCGGCAGTCCGTCTGTAGTAGACAGTCATATATAATGCTTATTGTTACGACCTGCTGCAAAGGAGGAAATTCATTTCGTCTTTGTCCGCTCAGCATATTTCAATATAACAGTCGCTCAGTTGAACCCTGTTGGTCATCACTGTTCGGCGCGTGGACGCATCATTCTACAAAGATACATAATACATACAATTATATGAAGATACCTTTTTATGCGCATAAACAACTGTCGTTTCCCGCAACGATAAAATGCGAAAAGCTGTGTTTGGTCTGAGCTCCGCATCCCTCGCTTACCCGCCAAACGTTCACGCGCACGCCCGGCCGTACGGCGGCGCGAGCGCACACACGTGTACTGAACAAATTCATTGAAAAAATGACACTACTGCTATACGCGCGCGTATGAGTGTCATCGCAGACTCGCCCCCTCGCACGGCCTCTCTTGCACTCAAATTGAGCAGAATATCCGTCCGCGAGGACATTGAATTACAAGAAGCATTACAAAGTACAGACAAGGTGACATGGGAAGAGAGGGGGGAGTCAAGCTGGTCATCATGGAATCCAAGACACGGCAAAGGAAAACGCTACGCTATGCATAGACCTACACTCCACAAAAGTCTGTGAACATATGCTAGTCAAGAACACGCTCCCCTCTCACCACGTCAAGCACAACGACGCCCAGGTACCACCCAAGTGTAGGAGAGCCGGGGAGCAAGCAATTAGATGTCCTTCGGTATGGTTAGACCTGAGCTGAAAGCGAGTGTTGTCGGTGGAGTTTGTCGAATTTACCCCCAAAAATCCTAGGAAATCGTCCGAATTGCGCCACGCTTGGGCATTGATTGGCGGTTCAAACGTTCGGTTCATACTATTCGGCGGACGTTCCATTCAAACTCGCGGTTCAGACGTTCCTACCATAGCTTGCAAGCATGAGCGTTATACTTCATGAGGACAACCAAGTTTTTGCTACATTCTTGCCGGACTTGCGTCACACTCACCGAGTATGATGCCCGAGCTACGAAAGTTTTGGTACCACCTAGACGAAAACGGAATTGTGCTTGTTGAGTCGGGCCTACCTAACAATTGCTCATGTGCGACTCCGGTCGTGCCGGAGCGCGGGGAAGGGGGGGGGGGGGGGGGGGGGGGGAGGGGGAGGTAGGTGGAAAACTCCCTCGCTCACGTCGTCGACGGCCCTTTCTCGATATACAAACACCCCGTCCGAAACAATCGATGCTCCTTCCGTCGCAGATAACCACCTAGTCTAGTCTTCTTTCCTCCTTCGGGGCTCGGAAGAAGAAATTCCTAAGCTTCATACCATGTCCGGCAGGCGCTCTTGCCTTCGTACCATAATTTTTCTGATGTCCCTTGTCATGCACTTTTTGTTTTCCAACACATGTCTTATCGCGTTGTGACCGGCCTTACCTTCCCCCGGTAATTTACATTGTTAGGGGGCCGCTTATATGCGCAGTGTGCCGTTACGATAACCCTAGGCACATTGCTTGAGGTAACCAATCGATAATTGGGTACCGACTAGGGGAGGGGTTGGTCGAACACGCGGATCGAGTCGCCGCTCCGTAAAAGATATTAGGTACGGAAATATCTATTCGAAAACCCTCCGTACTGCTTCTGTTAGTCCTATGGACCTCCGCCGTTAGGCCGTGTCGTTCCTCCGGCTGGAACCCTCCACCGGCGCCTACGTAGTCTCTTGCCTCGCCCCCATAGGAGACTCGATTCCCACATGGTTGTCGGCTGTCAGCTAGCGCCATGCCCAAGCGCTCCTTCCCAGTTGTACGCCGCAAGGTCCAACGCCCGCCGTCAACTCAGATCCACCCGTCCCCTCGTCGCCGCCAAACGACGCCTCAGATACATGTCCCGCCCGTAGACAGCGACAACCGCGAAAAACCAACCAACTAGTGAGCGGACACCCTTTCGAGCTGGGTGTACCTCGTCCTAACGGACATCAAGGTCAACCCCCCAAACGGCTTCGCTTGGACGTCACATTCACTTCGAAAAGGCTCGACCACGGCCGCGTACGCGATCGGGGTTAACATGCAGAAATTTATGTTTTTCTGCGGTTGGGCGACGGAGTCAAGCTTCGTGCTCGACTTCATCGACCCCACTATCGTTTCCCACGACAACGGATTGGTACTTCTTTGGTTGGCTAACGCTATGGGGCGGCCAACCACGAACTACCCGCCAGACGGCGACATGATGGCATAACAGAGCCCCCCATTACTTTGTAAATGGTGATATTGTTAAACTACAGGCGGATAGATTAGCAAGCGTTTCCATAAAGCTTGGCAATCTAACCGTCCACGCTAGCTTTAACGTGCTTTTACACATATGACGCGCCGCACACATCGTTAGTCATCCGCCTTCTGCCTATTGCGTGAGCACGGCTTTCGCAAACCCACCCGCCCTGATAACCTGATTCCCTGTCTGTGCGTGTACAGGGCCTCTTAGGCCCTGTCAGCCAATTCGTGTAAGCGATCTACACTTTTGGCATATCGGTGCCCCCCCCGCCCCTCCATTGCTTTGTTGTTAATTAACGTTTATTTTCGCGCGCAGATCCCGAGAATAAATTACATGTACCAATAATAACATGTAGGTATATTTGTGATATTTGTCGATTTCTGCTTTAGCTTTGTACAAATTCCGTTTCATAGCGCTCTCCTTTATATTTGCCGTGCCCTGGATTCCGCGACCCTCGTGTCACTCTTGCCCTCTTGGGTCTCCCCCCTTCCCCCCTCTCCACGCTCCTATAATATTTCGCAAGCACAGAGCTCGTCAATTTCACTCAATGCGCTTGCCAGTCTTGAACGAAGTAGTCCTTCTGTTCTATCTACCGGAACTGCGAGACAGCTCAACTAGGTAATCTGAGCTAGGTGAACTGAACCAGGTGAAATAGGCGCCACTCGGCACTTTTTGCTTTCCAGATATCGCTACACTCCGTATGTTGCGAGAAGCGGTACTTTTCGAAGCGGCATAGTTTCACGCGCTGCTGCTCCTCCTCCACGTAAGAGGCAGACGACTGCCGTGTGGAAGAACCTGCGGTACCCGGACTCCGATCCGGCGCCGAGCGTCTCCGACTAGGTGGGTAGCGACGACAGTCGCAGGCTCTGTGGTGATGTTTGGACTGTTCGTCCGGGGGCAACTCATCCCCCCCTCAGCGGCGCTGCGCTTATGTTCTCGCGCTCGGTTCCAGCGGGGAAAAGTGTCAGCATCCTCGTGCCTCAACACCACGTCCAGTCCTGTGGCCACTTCGTTTTCCCCTTCCCCTTCTTCTTCTCTCTCTCTCTCTCTCTCTCTCTCTCTCTCTCTCTCTCTCTCTCTCTCTCTCTCTCTCTCTCTCTCTCTCTCTCCTCCTTGCGCACTCACGCGCACACGCACAGTCACGCACATCCGCTTTTAAACGCGCATTCACACACAAATTCACGCACTCGTACATACACTCGCACAAGTTCACACACGCACACACACGCACACACACACACACACACACACACACACACACACACACTCGCATATACACACACACTCTTTTGCTCTGTGTGTCTTACACACACACCCTTCTGTTCCACTTATAGAGTGATAGCTCATGATCTCTCG
>JAPMLY010002251.1:45000-60917 GCA_026401115.1 Tetraselmis chui | reverse complement strand
CACATGCCCACCCGACTTGTCGCTGCTGACGAAGGTCTCTCGCCCGATTCCCTCACCTCGTGCCCCGCCGCCCTCCCACCTGAGATTCTCCCCCCCCACTTCGTCCCCCTGCACACAAACCTGACTTCATCCGCATCCTCGAACCCCGATTCGTTGGTCACTCCAACGGTCGCCGACGTTACGCATCCATCAAAAAAATCCAGATAGGGGAATGGAAGTACTGCACAGACAATAACCTCTCGCACACAGCTGACCTCATACACACCAAATACACACCCCTTGCGAACGCCATCAGAAACCACTGGCCAGGCACAGTGGTCGACATCATACCCATAGTCATGAGCCGCACCGGTACACCACACTCCTCCACCATCACGAGTCTCACCTCCCTTCTCACCGCCCGCACCGACCCTCCAGACAAACTCGTCTCCAAAGCACGCCTCGACACATCTCGCATTCTTGCTCAACTCCATACGCATACTGTCCAATGGCTGCATCACCTCCTACGCATATACCGCATCAAGTCCCGCACGACCTCCCACCGCGCATCCGCACATTGCCTCCACGCACGACCGGCTGTGTGGTTTGTGCAGAACGCTGAAGCAATTACCGAGTATATGTTACAAGTAAGTACTGTCTTGCGGTGTTTTCATTGCATTATTGTTAAGTTGCATTACTGTTCATTTACTGAGATATTAATTCTATACTAGGTACCCAATGGTTGCGTTGCCAATGACGATGGGAAGGTGTATTCGGACTTCGCCATCAACACTGAGGATTGGGAGACTATTCGAGAGCTAGCTGCGATCCTGTGGCCAGTGGCTCAAGTTGTGAATTTGCTGCAGGGTGACTATGTTACCATATCACTTGTTTACCCTATGTTAGGCACTTTGTTAGAGCAGCTGTCGTCACACAGGCCCGTTTCATTGCAAGATGAGCGGAGGGATATGGACTTGTACACCATCGAAGCGGAGGACATGGAGCCTCATATGGCGGAGGCAAGGGAGAGTCTGCGGGCCGGAATCATTGAGCGTTTTTTCACGAACATAAGGGAGAACGATTACATCAAGATAGGGATCGCGACATTGCTGGACATTCGGTGAGTACCTTGTAATGGTTGTGTGTGCATGTGTTTAAATTTTGCACATTTGTTTCTATTATATACCTGATAAATATATTAAATGTTGATAAATAGATGTGATTGTATCTGAGCGTCCTTGTGTGTGTGTGTTATGCATGTGTTTGTGTTTATCTGCTTGTGTGTGTGTAGGCTTGTATGTGCATCTACTTCTGAATGTGTGTGTATGTGTGTGTGGTGTTCGTTTGTGTACCTATTTTGTATGCTCTCTACGTGTTTCTGTGTGTGTGTGTGTGTATGCAAATTTACTTGTGCATTTGCTATGTTAACTGAAAATGTGAATTGTGCAGGTTTAAGAATCTGGACTTCAATGGCATTCGCCCAGACTTTGCGCCTACAATTTTGGCGGCTGCAAGAAGAGAATTTGGAGAGCAGTGGCGCACAGAGCCGGAAGAGAGCGAGGCAGAAGGCGGTGCCTATCCAGCTGCAGAGATTGGCAAGCAATTGATGTCGTCGAAGAGTAAGTCTTTCACTGCATTCCTTTCCGGGGATTTGACTGGGCGTGTGACGCCCTCTACAGCCAAGCACGTGGAAAAGGATGACTTAGAGCGTTACCTTGAGCTGCCCCAAGAAACGGACAAGGACATTTGTGTGTTGACATGGTGGAAAACACATGCAGCTCTGTACCCCGACTTGGCTTTAATGGCGCGGCAGTACTTATCTATGCCTGCTACCTCTGCTGCATGCGAGCGTTTGTTCAACAAAGCGGGGCGAATGCATGACGCGTTCAAGAAGAACACCAAGGAAGATAGCTTAGAGGATGCCTTGTTAGTCTCATGTAATTGTTGAATTATGTATGCGCGAGGAATATGGTTGTCACAAGTCTATATAAACTGTAAGAAATGGTTGTCTTAAACCTGTTTTCATCCATATTTTGTGCATTTAATGTTCATTTGGTGGACTCGCACTGGCCATGCGATAAACCATTTGGCATTACTTGTCACATCATATGTGAAAAATGGTACTGCATCGGAATCTGTTTCCCTGTGATGGCAAGTGTCTTTTTTGAGCCGGAGGGCTATAAACTCACATACGTTGCTTGTGGCACTTGCCGGAGGGACCAAAAGCTTTGCTAAATTGTATGGGATAGACTGTAAAGTACTAAATATGTTTGCAGCGGGCAGAAAGTATGGGAAGTGAATTGTACGTATCTACTGTATGGGATCCAAGCATAAGCAGGCGCATAGAACTAATAGAGATGTAAAAATTCAAATTGCAGTACAAACTTCCCCCAAAATGCGCAATTTGTATCAATTTGCATGAGTACTTCGAGTACTTGTTGGAATCGCGAACCCAACGAATCCAACGGAACCAAAAAATTTAGAAGTACTCATGTACTCGGTTCCGGAATCAAAAACACAGGTACTCGCTGGATCCGAACCCTAGAATCACAGGTAATCGCTGGATCCGGACCCTAGAATCACAGGTAATCGCGGGGTCCGAACCCTAGGTTCAGTAGGTAATCGCGGGGTCCGGACCCTAGAATCACAGGTAATCGCGGGGTCCGAACCCTAGAATCACAGGTAATCGCGGGGTCCGAACCCAGGGTTCAGTAGGTAATCGCGGGGTCCGAACCCTAGAATCACAGGTAATCGCGGGATCCGGATCCCTTTTTTAGAGGTACTCACTAGTTCCGGATCCAAAAAAATCAAGTACTCATGGATCCGAACCCAACAAAAAAATGGCGGATCCAGTCCCTGCCGCCGGTGCCGGCCGGCCGGGCCATCCGTTGCCTTGCCGGTCGCCACCCTTCTCTGTTCACTCCGTTTCTCCCCACAGCTGGCCCCCTTGTGGGGCCTGCTCGACTATCCCTTGTAACTATCATGCTTCCTCTATCGCGAACAATCACCAAAACATGCGATCAACCAACTCAGCCGCCATCGGCGCCAACCAGCCCCCATCCTCCATGGCGAAGGGATAGTAGTCATGGATCGACTGAACCGAAGGCGTGCCAAGCAAAGCAGAAGTGCGGAGGTCCGCATCAATTTTGCCGTGCTGAGCTCCCAATGCAAGGCTGCCAGGGAGTGGGAGACGAGCACCTATACGAGGAACATTGGTGCTCGTGCGAGCACTTGTGGCCGTCACGTCAACTACAAGTTTTGTTTACAAGAAGAACCAGATGAGCACGGACAGGGAAAGTGGGAGGGGTAAGTGGAAAGGGAAAGTGGAAAGCACGGACAGGGAAAGTGGAAAGTAGTCACATCAACTACAAGATGACTATACATCACTAATTCACCTTCAATTTCCTCTTATCGGGTATTGCGCTACGGGTACATGTACTAGTACTCGCACTGTCGCTATGTCACTGTTTTCTCTTGCGCAGTTCTGAAGCACAGTAACCGCGGTCACGATTTCCTCCGCCGACCCCTTGTAACATCAGCACCACCATAACCTAGCTCACTCAAAACCTCTCTGGGCTACGAAGGGTAGAACCGGAGCTGGTCCCCGAGTGTTTCTGGTGTATGGCAAAGCATTCTTGTCGCTATATAGGAGTCCGTATCTGTTGGGCTTGCGATTGGCTGCTGCTGCGAACCGCCGCCGGTGGAGTAAATTACCCGTACGCTTACTTTCTCCGGCCTCAGCTCTCAAACCCGTTAGCTTTTGTTGAAGCCTATATCATTCGTCGAGAGGCGGGCACGTGGACTGCAAAGAGAAGTGCCAGACCCCTTCCCCGCCAGTCAGATTTCTTATCTTGGTTCTGGAACGCACTCGCGTGGATTTTCGAGGCTGGACCCTGCGCTTTGCGGAGTAGCGGCTGCCCGAGGCGGTGGCTGGCTTCTCGACGGGGATGGCGTTGTGCTGCAACATCTCCACCTCCAGCGGCCGTCGCGCGCTGAGATGCGTATGCCCCCCCCCCCCCCCCCCCCCCCCCCCCTTCCCGCTTGCCAACGGTTCCCCACCCAGACTGCCTAGGATGAGCGTAGTGCTGGTTTAGTTTTGGTATGGTTATCTTGTCGACCAGAACTGCTGCGGTGAGCGAAGGTGCTCAGCCGTAAAAACAGAACTAATTATTTACACTTTTTTTACTTATGTAATTTATGATTTGCAGCCCTGAGTTTAGGGTATTTGGCCGTGTGTTGTGTAAATCACGCCAGTTTTATAGTCTGCGCACTGCGTGCTGAAGTTCAACGCGCGCACTTGTCTAGTCGTAATGGTGTGTGTGTGTGTGTGTGTGTGTGTGTGTGTGTGTGTGTGTGTGTGTGTGTGTGTGTGTGTGTGTGTGTGTGTGTGTTTGTGTGTGTGTGTGTGTGTGTGTGTGTGTGTGTGTGTGTGTGTGTGTGTGTGTGTGTGTGTGTGTGTGTGTGTGTGTGTGTGTGTGTGTGTGTACGTTTATTGGGGGGAGGGGGCTCGAGCGAACGGCGTCTTTGGCAGCTCACTATATAACACGCATTTTGAAACTACATATGTGTAAAGGTGAAGCAACACGGATACGCGTGATTTTGGTTTTGTGTGCTGCATGCAGATGTGGTGGCTCATAGCTACGGCCGTGCTGGTAACGGTTCCCATCATCTTTTGGGTGTGGATGCGAAATGGATGGAAGTACGAGCTGCTCGGTGAGTGCTGCCGGGCGTTCCCCTCCTTTCGGAACAGCTCACTTTCGGGACACTGCATAATCACCAGGCATATCGCTGCCGCCGGGCTGACTTTTTATTTTTTGCATGCAGCTTGGATAATCAGCGGCATATTTGTGTTACTGTCTGTCCCAATGACAGTGTATCAGGTGTGAGGGAAAATGCACGTGTTTGATTCTCCCACCGTCTGTTTGTCTCGCTACTTCGTGAAAGCGCACCCATCTGCATGACCAACTACACCTGAACCGCCGTCGTGTTGTCCTTTGTCGTGCTAGGTGGCGATGCACTATGAGAACTACACTAAGCCTCAATATCAGCGGCGGATTATCAGGATTCTATGGATGGTGCAGCCACTTACAATGCTCGTCACATTTGGTGAAATGAAGCACTTAACTGCTACTGTTTTGCCCATTGCACTGCATTAACGCGGATTGCGACTGTGACGCCAATCCAACTGCGCAGGTCCCCATCTACGGCCTCTGCAGCTGGTTCTCACTGCGCTTTAAAGATGCAGAGATGTACCTTGACACTGCGCGAGAGTTTTACGAGGTGATGGAAAGCAATTGACAGAAACAAACACAACTGCTTGCTGCTCTGGTGTCTACGTAGCAATTATCAGCGGACGCACTGACGGCATGCAATTCTATATGGTTTTTCCGCAGGCGTTTGTGATTTACAACTTTTACATGTTTCTCATTGTTTTCCTTGAGGAGACGTTTGGGCCGTCCAGCGGGGGTGGGGATCAGACGTACGGCAGCCTACCAAAATATCTGGAGGAGACGCGGGTGGAGGTGCCGCACATTTGGCCGCTCAACCGAATTTTCCCGCCGGTGCAGAGGCCAGAGAACGCAAAGGAGCATGTGAGTGCCCGTGCAGCGTCCACCGTAGGAACAATTACCTATTGTAGACGTTTCGTCCCAGAATGCTGACATTGACTGACAAATCCCCCCATTTCGCAGCCGTTCTTCCGAAAGTGCAAGAATGGAGTAATGGCGTACGTTATATGGAGGCCATTGTCTGCCTCCATTGCTTTCTGGGCATCCGGAAAAGGGCTATTCTTCTCATCGCAGCACCCGCTGAGACCGGACCGCTTCTACGTATGGCTGGCACTCACGAATAGCACCACTCAGGTGTGGACTGCGCCTATCTGTGTCCCCCCCCCCCCCCCCCCCCCCCCTTCCTTTACTTTTTTCCTAGCCGAAACCATTGGATTGGCGGCGTTTTGGTCAGCTCTTCTTGACCACCTGCATTCCGTTGCGCGCAGTGTTGGGCCATGTATTGCCTCATCTGGCTTTACATCACCATGCACGACGAGCTGGAGCAGACTCGGCCGTGTCTGAAATTCGTGTGCGTTAAGGCGGTCGTGTTCATGTCCTTTTGGCAGTCGGTGCGCTCGGGCAGCTGTTAGCGCCCCCATGTCCCAGTTGCCAACCCCCGCTTTGATCGCTCATGCGCGTGGGTGAGCTCAAGTTTCTGATCTCGGTTGGCTGTGTATGGCAGATTGTGATCATGATTCTCGTGCAGTTCGACATCCTGACGCCCTCGGACTTGGCTCCCCACCGCGATCCGGGAGAACAGCCAAGCAAGGCGGAGCTGGCGACTGCGCTGAACAACGTGTTGATCTGCCTGGAAATGTTTTTAGCGGCCCTCGCGCACGCGAATGCCTTCCCAGCTAAAGAGTATTACCCTCCCGAGCCTCTCACACCGAACCAGCAGCGCGGCCTCGTGCGCAACATCTGGGACATGTTCAACCTGTGGGACGTGTTCCAAGACACGCGTGACTTTGGAGGTGACATGGTGGTGCTGGGTGGGACGGCCATCCGGGACACGGCTGGCACGCTGCTGCCACTCGGCGGCCGGGCAGTGCAGGGGATGACAAGGAATGTACCTGTTTTCAAGAATTTTAACTGGGCCAGGCAAGTAACCCACAACTGTGTGTGTGTGTGTGTGTGTGTGTGTGTGTGTGTGTGTGTGTGTGTGTGTGTGTGTGTGTGTGTGTGTGTGTGTGTGTGTGTGTGTCCGTGTGTATTTATGCTTGTGTTTGCATGCGTGCGTATGTGTACATCTTTGTGTGTTTGTATGTGTAGATTTGTTTCGTGTGTGTGTGTGTGTGTGTGTGTGTGTGTGTGTGTGTGTGTGTGTGTGTGTGTGTGTGTGTGCGTGCGTGTGTGTGTGTGTGCGAGTGAGTGCGAGCTTGTTTGTGTGTGTTAGTGTGTTTATGGGTGGGTGGGTGTGCATGGTGTGTGTGTGTGTGTGTGTGTGAGTTAGTGTGTGTGTGTGTGTGTGTGTGTGTGTGTGTGTGTGTGTGTGCGTGTGTGTGTGCATGTTGTGTGTGTGGATATTTGCGTGTGTGTGTGGTCTCGTGAGTTTGTGTGCGTGTGTGTTATATGTTTGTTTGTATGTATGTATGTGTGTGTGCATGTTGTGTGTGTATGTGTGTGTGTGTTTGTTTGTTTACATGTTTGTCTGTTTTTTATGTGTGGGTGTTTTTTGTCTGTCTGTATGTGTGTGTGTGTGTGTGTGTGTGTGTGTGTGTGTGTGTGAGTGTGTGTTTGTTTGTGTTAGTGCGTGGGGGGGTGGATGGGTGTTCATATTCAGTGTGTGTGTGTGTGTGTGTGTGTGTGTGTGTGTTTGTTTGTGTTAGTGCGTGGGGGGGTGGATGGGTGTTTATATTCAGTGTGTGTGTGTGTGTGTGTGTGTGTGTGTGTGTGTGTGTGTGTGTGTGTGTGTGTGTGTGTGTGTGTGTGTGCGTGTAAAAGCGTCTGAGATACACATGTTGGGGGCTGTGAGAGTTGCTGATATTGCGCGGTCGTTCTACTTCACACCAACAGAGATCCGAACCGTCACGACATGCCGTTGTTGGCAGAGAACGAGGGCGGGCCCAGTGCGTTTGTTGGCGAAGCATCTGGCATGCAGCCCGCGTCCACGTTCCGAGTGTACGACAGTCTGGCGGAGAGTGCGGCGGAGCAGCCATCACCTGAGCGACATCACGCCGAGTAGTAGCAATGGGTTGACGATGCTCTTGTCTTGGTCATATCGGCAGGGGCGCATCGTTTTGTAAATGCTGTTTTAAGAATGCACTACTGCTTATAAACTCGGTGCGTCAGCATTCATCCATCGCATCGCCGCTTCATGCTCTCACCACATGTGATTGTGACATAGAATATTTGCCAAGAAGCTGAATAATTATTTTGTTGAATATACAATCATTTGCTAAATCAATAATTGACGTCCTTGAGGAAAGCTGTCGGCTCCGAAAGAACGGTTTTAAGTTCAAAGCAGTCCCAATTTTGATAGTATAATATTTGCATACAATTTCGTGGAAGAGGAGAAGAATAATCTGCAAAACCACAGCGCACCCGTACGGACTGGTAAAAGTACGGATACTACATTCACTCTGGCGCTGCATTTCTGCGTTTGGTCGACGATATTTCTGCCTTACTTACATATTTCTGTAGTCACACTTTTGTCTTTTCCCGCGCCGATGCCTCATTTTGGCCTGCTTAGGTGGGCTATCTCGGCCATCTCGGAATCAGAACTGAAAAGTAAGTGTGGGGCACCCCTTCTTGCTGTCACACAAGACTTGCAGTGAGCACCGAACTTCGTCCTTCAGCTATACAAACACCCGGAGTTATGTCTGAGTGGCCCAATTTCTTGCCGGTCGAGAACCACTTGGTGGTGACGGCGTTGCAGCGACGTGTGGGGTGCTTGGACTCCGGCGCGGCCGTCGACGACACCATCCCCGACGCGTACTGCGAGGCGACATACCACGTGCAGTGCGACGCAGAGCGCCCCGACCGAATGACCCTCTCTTACACGCTATGGCCATCCTTTGACCGCGCGGACACCATCCTACGGGCATCGAAAACGATCGCAAGCGCTTGCCAAGTATGTGTCTGCGTCACTGCGCGCGTCCATCCAGCGCCACACTCTTTCTTTCGGGGGGCTTTCGTGATTTATATCCTCGAGCACCGCGGTCGTTGATGCTCCGACGTTCTGCTTCGCTGCGGCCTATGCGAGCAGGGTGTAGCACAGGTGCGCCCCACACCGCTTCCGGGAAGCTACCTGTCTCTGGAGGTGGACTTGCGGGCCCTGTCGGAGCGCTCCGATAGTGAGACACTCGCGAAGCGGCTCGCGTCTCTGTACGTTTTCACTGCCGGACTGCCGTTGAGGTGAAGCCCCGCCTACCCACACCCCACCGTCTTCACTGTAAAACCACACATATCCCAAAGGTTTGACGCGGGCTCCCCTCTTACCGTCTGCCGGAATGACAGGGACATGTTTCAACGAGCGGCCGAGGGGGAGTCAGTCGCGGACACTGCAAAGGTCGGCTACTAAATTGAATAAATGAATTATATGGCAAATTATACATTTTTGAAATTATTTACACATGTAATCCTCTCTCCTTTCTCTGACCCTCCAATTGCACTGAGTAACTGTGCTGGATTTGCATGTTGAAGGTGGTGCAGGTATCAGGGGAGCAGGTGCTGTATGTGCAGGAGGGGTATGGTGGGAGGGACGCAGTCGCCGTCATCTTCCCTATTCGCAGAAAGGGTGCTGCGGACGATGTGCTGTGCACTTCTTTTCTGCAGGTGAGGTCATTCAGATGGTATGATATCTTTCCCAGCAGCTCTTAGCTTTTCGGTTCATTTAATCACGCGCGTGGTGTGTGTGTGTGTGTGTGTGTGTGTGTGTGTGTGTGGGGGAGATTGTTTGATCGAGAGAGGGAGAGAGAGAGAGAGAGAGAGAGAGAGAGAGAGAGAGAGAGAGAGAGAGAGAGAGAGAGAGAGAGAGAGGGAGGGAGAGGGAGAGAGAGAGGGAGGGAGAGAGAGAGATATTACGCGTGTGCGTGTGTATGTGTGTGTGTGCGTGTGCATGAGGGGGAGAGTGGGAATTGCATGCTTTATGAAAGAACTCATCGCGTGAGCCCAATTCGTGATGCTTGCTGCTCTCGATGCGCCCACAGGAGTTTGCTGCATTCAGGCAGAGCGCCGCGCTGGGTGGCTCCCCTTCCTGCACATTCTCCAAGCAGACGCCCCCGGAGCTGCAAGGTGCGCCTCCTCAACCCCCCTTCCCTCATCCACCCTGTAGTCTCACTATGCACTGCTATTCCTCAACCTCCCTCTCCTTTTATTGTCAAATCAGTGGTGTCAAACGATTGTAGAGCGAGATTGATATGCTGCAGTGATTTATATTCATTCCTTTATTCAATTTACCTAACTCAGAGACTGATACCATCTAAGCACATGCTGTGCAGTAGCTCGTAGCCAATCCTGCGGCGAAAAATCGGGTGAATGTCGTCCATTTAAAGTTTACATTTGTGTTAAGGACGAAGAACCACGAAATCCGACACATGTCTGCCCAGGTTACAACTTATAGCTGCCATCTATTTATTTATATTTTATACATTATTAATTGAAATTACTATTAGTTGTAACGGGGGGGGGGGGGGGGGGGGGGGTTGCAGGAGGTGCTTTCGTCAGGCTAATCAAAGTTTCAAGTTTGGGTTTCGAACACGGCCAAAACCATGCGGCTGCCCTCTCCGCAGGGATATGGCAATCTGGCGAGGAGCGCTTTGGGTGCTTCATCAAATTTGTTTTCACCCAACGCCACTTGACTCCTGACAAGCTGGACGCCGCGGTGTGGTCCATGCTCAGTTTCCTCCCCCTCACCGCCTACCACATCAAGTGCTGCAAACTGGCCATGCACACCAGCATGCGGAAACGGGTGGGCTCCATGATGAAGGTTCACTCTCTCTCAAACACATACAGCCACCACCCATGTCACCTATGTCAAATGATAACCATCACCCATGTCACCTCCCCTGGCCCAAACCAACGTCCTTACACATCATATACAATATCTGCCATACATACGTCGGTCGTATGCCGAACTGTGCGATTTCCGTGCGTCAATACATTTTGCATAGGCTGCCCAAGTCACAAGCAAGTGCAGCTTACCATCTCGATAACCCCCTTCTCCCTCTCTCTCGTGTTGATAGTATGCATCGGACAATGCGTTTTCTGCAGGTGTTGAATCGCGCCACTCTGGAATCGACCGCCGACGATCTGTTGCAATGACAAAACTATAGACGCGCAGTGAATCGCATTCGAGATGAAGCCGCGCAGAGGGAGGGGAGCTGTCTGATAGCTTCATCCCTGGTCAGGGTTATGACTCCGGGGATGATCAGTTAGTGGGAAGCCTTACATTTCCCATCAGTTGTGGGCGATGGGTGCACGGTATGTATAGAATACAATGACAACGATACAATGCCAATGATCACCGAGTGAGAGCGATTCATCAGCGTAGCGCTATTGTACAAATAATATCTGACGAATTCTTACGGAAAGGGAGGTCCTCACTGCGATTCTCTACTGCCGTTGCTGGCGCTGATGAGGTGGAAGATGACGCCCCCGGGTACCTGGAAGAAGAGACTGTCCACTCCGTTTTCGGTTTCGAATAGGTGCGGCACGCTCTGCTCGTTTAGCGCGGCCGCGAAGGGTGCGAGGTCGTCTACCTCGAAAGCGGGGTGGTTGTCGAAGAAGGCGTCCTTACGAGTCATGTCTCCATGCAGGGCGGTGAGGCCGGCCTCCACGTCGCGCACCCCCATACCCTCCCCCTCCCACTTTCGGTACTGCTCCACGAGGTGTACCTGAAACTCGGGAAAGTCGATCCAGCCCAGCATCGCGCACCGTCCGTCGCTGTACCGGTGCGTCAGCTTCCATGCCCGCGTCATATCGAACGCGGTGCCTGAAGTGAACGAGGTGAGGAAGTCACGCGCCGCCTCTGCTTGGCTGGAGAAGAACGAGATGTGACTGGGAGCTAACTCGGGAATGGGTGGGAGCTGGTCCGGGATGGTGCCGATCTGAATGGAGGGCTGCTTCCCCGACTTTCCGTCCGTTTCGCGGCAAAATTCAAACAGCTCGGTCCACACCAGCTCGAGGTGGGGACCCAGCACCTGGAAGGTGATCCCGGTTGGGATCTCGACGTAGAAAGAGGATGAGCGCGTGACAAGCGGCACTCCGTCTTGCAGCAGGCGGTACAGGACCAGGTCGACGTCTTCCGCCCACAAACAAAAATGCCAGTCCTGTAGGACAGCAAGGTTTAGACGGAGGCGACCTTAGACAATCTCTAGAAGGACCCTACTGATTTTGAGAGATCAGCATATCCATACAGAGGAGGGCGTGGCGTACTTGGTACCAGTCCCAATTCTCTTGGAGGTCGAACCTGTGTGTGTCGTGCAAGTACTGGTTGAAGCCGGGGATGGATATGGTGTCGGAGGTGGGCTTTGTGGGGTCGTTCACAAAATAAATGTCAAAGGAGCGGCGACGCTGTGGGGGGGCGCTGGCAGTTGAGTTGACGAGGTGCCCTGGCGGCGCGGCCTCGGAGTAGCTCGGAGGCTTGGTATAGAAGAAGCGTACGCCCGCTACCTCTGCCTCAGAGGGGAGGTGGCGGTGCGTCAGGAACTCGGCGGGTCGGCTCAGTAGTTGTCCCCCGAAGTACTTCACGCAGAACGCGGCTGCCTCGTTTGGCTGCGGTGTGACGAAGGAGGTGAATTTGAAGTGCATGGGCGGCAAGGCACCGTCGCTGGGCGATCGCTCTTCATGGCTTTTCATCACCTGTGCTTGCGATGGGTGTCACAAGACCATATCTTATTGAGGTGTTGCCATGGTAACGCTGTGTGTCGAGTATCACTAAGAATTAACCCTTTTACTGCATACATATCTCGGCGTGGCACGGCGCGAGCTTGCGCCGTGAAGTTGTGTAGAAAACTCCTGTAGACAAGGGTATTACCTTCAGGATATCATCGCGCTGGAGTTGGGTACGGAGCGCACCCACGTTGTCGGGAAGGTGGGATAAGAGGAGGAGAGCGGTCAGAGAGAGCAGCCATGCACTGAGGCAGCCGCGGGATGGCATCCTTGCGCAGCGGACGTAGCCACTGGGTGGGAGGAATCACTGACAATCGGGGGAGACAGATATTGTCGGCAGTCGACTGCCCCACTGCTTAGAGGGCAGGGGGAAGCTAAGTCTTCCGTGCGGGTAGCTTAACTGCGGCGGAAGCAACCAGACACCGCTGGGTCGGCGACAAAGGTGAGTGATGTTTGTGGACGGACCCTGGCAACAGCTGGACAGACTAAAGAGCAGCAATGGCGATGAGAGTAAAGGTAAGGTACTGATGCTGGCATTAAAATTTAGCGACGGATTTATATATGCTCACACGTATTTAGCATAGGTTTTTTCCTCTATCTACCTTTACTTCCTTTTGCTTGGTGGCCTCCACTGCTTTTTCTTGTAAAAAAATACTTATTTAGTAGAGACCATCGTGATTCGCGAACCGCAGACGAGAGGTCGTGAGCCGTAGATGGGTGTCGGAACTCGAACCAAACTGGACCACGTGCATCACGGGGGCTTTTATCTAAGGGAATACATAATACCCAAAGTACTACTTTATAAATACGAGTGTCACCCGTACTACCTCGTAGTACGCAGAACCATCGCTGGCGGTCGGACAGCCGCCGGAGCGTCGCTG
Source organism: Tetraselmis chui (assembly GCA_026401115.1). NCBI lineage: Eukaryota > Viridiplantae > Chlorophyta > Chlorodendrophyceae > Chlorodendrales > Chlorodendraceae > Tetraselmis > Tetraselmis chui. The sequence goes on along the minus strand of JAPMLY010002251.1, from coordinate 47,677 downwards.
AGCTGGCGCGGGCGGCGATTTCAAAAAGAAGCAGAGCGCAATTGTGCTGTCAACGTGTCTTCGCTGCCGCCCGTCGACAAACGCCAGTGCAACGACGGACAACAAGTAATACGGTTCGTGTCGGCACCCGTCTCTGACCCGGCAGTGTTTCATCCACAGTCTCGGCCGCCCTCTTTCAGGTGCGTGTATCGTATGTCATATCCCCGGCGATAGGCCTTATCCCCCCCGGAACCGGCGAACCGCGAAGCGAAACTTGCACGGCCCCTCGACCCTCTCCAATCCCTCACACACTCAGTACCTCAGTCCGTCGCGCCCTCGACACCGCTCGTTTCCGGTTTCGGCCCCTCCCTCGCGCCGGCCGAATTCAGCCACGTGACCATAGTAGCGCCAGAAACCAGACGCTTGACTTACGCTCCCGCGACCGGGAGGGAGCAAGGGGGGGTTAGCGGGTTTTAGGGAGCGGGCGCTAGAGTGGCCGCCGGTTTACTTTATGAAAACCCTAGCAAGCCCTGGTTTTGTGATACCTGTGAACACTGCTGTCACAGGCAGTCGGTGGATGTTGAAACGCGCTTCAACTGACACCATCCACTCACCGGCGATACGCACCGCAGGCAGGGTGAATACAGCAGACGGTAGACCCAAGCCCCAAAAGAGGTTCAGCACCAACTACCAACCTGCCGCTCACTTTTACCGCACCCAACACTCATGGCCTCCTCATCCACTCAGTGCTGCGCGATGAAGCCTCTCATGGCTGCCGCTGTGGAGCAGCCACCGCGAAGGTCCCCCCCCCCCCCCCCCCCCCCCCCCCCCCCCCCCCCCCCCCCACCCAACACACACACACACACACATGGCGCATTGTCATGTATTGACAATGCGATTTAAATTGCGTTGTCCACCCACGAATCACTTGGCTCTCTTTATTTTACCATTCACAGACTCATATGCTCGTCATTGGTAGGTATGGCAGAGCTGTGCGCTGCGGGAGGCCACTGCGACCCAGCCCGTCCTCGCCTCTTCTCAAACCGATGCGCCGTTACTGCACCGTCGTGGCGGCGATGGGCACTGTCGCACAAGGCGAACTGTCACGGGCGTTGCCGGTGGAAATGGAGCCGTTGGCGTCAGATCAGACGTGGAGCCTGTTGACGCGGGCGCAGGAGGCGCTGCAGGGTGTGGTTGCCAGTGGTGGGGAGGGGGGAGGGGAGGCGCCGCTGCGAGGGGTGGCCCGTCTTCTGGAGGAGGCCTCACTTCGGATGATGACACCCGACGCCGTCTCACTCGAACACTCCCAAGCTGCCCGGGCCGCCCTCGCAGCCTCATTCGCCACCCACTCAGGTCAGACCCCCATCCCCAAGAGACAAACCCCATTCCAGCGATCTATTAATTTACGGCCCCTTTTTTGGATCTGACGTTTTTATATCTACTTGACAGTTATTTTGTGGATGTGCTCAGGTGGCGTTGTGGATGGGTCGTCCGCCTCAGCTGTGCTGACAAGCAACCCTGAGACGCTGCTGGTGACGTCCATCCTTTTGGGTGTGGCTGGTGCCTGTGCTCTCGTCGGTGGCAGGTCAGCCCTCCTTACTCAACTCTTCACCCTTTTCTCCAAATCGACACTTGCATTTGATGAGCTTCAAAATAATGTTTAGATATACGCGATTATGGCTGGATTTTATTTAGATTTGATGGGCACCGGGTTGCAGCTGCTGAGGGGACCTGGTTGCGGGTGTGGTGGCGGCGGCAATGTGCAGGGCTGTTTTAGGGGAGGGGAGGGAGGAGGCGGTGGAGCTGCCGTCGGAGTATGACCCCATCACGCTCACCCAATATTGGCGGCAGCGGCCCGTCAAAATCGCAGAGCGCGCCGCCACCCTCTGCTTTGAGGTCCGCCTCCCTTCCCCATCCCTCTTCCACTTGCTCCTCAAAATTCATGAAATAAGATGAAAAATCTGACGCCCTACATATCAATGCCTTTTCGTAATGTACGGAAAGACCAAAAATACATCAAAACCCTAAAAATACCTGAAACCCTCATATTTTGCCTGTCCCCCCCCCAACTTGCGCTCGTGTCAGCTCCACTGGGGTCCGGTTAGTTCGCTGTCGTTGTTGACGCGCGGACGTCGACTCGCAGGTGACTCGGTTCGCCGTTGCGCTGAGGAGCGATGAGCTGTTGGGCCGCAGTTCAGAGCGGCGCGCGCAACGCGCACGTCAGGTGCCCCTGTCCTCCCCCTTCATAAACAGTACTTAGAGCTTTCAACGCAAAGTAAATGAATACAAATATGAAGGATGACACCGTGATAATGCGAGACGTTTAATTTGATAAGTAATTATGCGATTTAACGATACTATCAAAAATAACTTATTTGTTTATTACAAGAAATGATGAAACTAGGTATTGCTACATAAACAACCTATTATTACGGTGCCTTGATATGTGTTTATGGTGAGCCGACATACTCAGTCCTGTGCGGGGACTACCTGTCGGGTTGCTGACTCATTCTCGCCCTCCGCTCACCCCTTGCGTTGCCTTTTGCAGCTGCGACTGTTGGTGCAACGGTTGGGCCCCACTTATATCAAACTGGCGCAGGCGCTGTCCACCCGCGGGGACATCCTTCCACCGGAGTACATCGCAGAGATCGAGCAGCTGCAGGTGGGTCTTGCGCCTCCGGCTTGCGGCCGGTCTTGC
>JAPMLY010002251.1:27500-40000 GCA_026401115.1 Tetraselmis chui | reverse complement strand
TCACACTGACGCATAAGTATTGTATTGCATTGTGTTGCGTTTTTTTAAGCCATGTACGCCACTTTATCTTTGTTGCAGCACATCCCATAACACCACATTTACAACGAATGACGCTCATTAAGTCGCGTCTCACTTGATTGATTTTGGCGCTCAAAGTTCGACTCTGACATACATTGCATGTTTTTGCATTTCGTTGGATATTATTACGTTACATTTCGTCACATTGTGGTTTTAATACACCACGTGGTGTTCTATTTGTAATGCACTGCATTTCTCTGTTGCATTCCGCTGCTTCCCTAACGCTTCAACGCCTTCCAATACATCACATCAGATCACATCGCTCTACATCACAACATATCACTTTACATCACAAAATATCGCATTACATTACATCATATCACATCACAACATATTACAACATATCACAAAACATCGCGAAACACCACATTACATCACAACACTACACTACGCTACACTACACAACACATCACTTTACACTGTTTTCCTACGATGCAAAATTTGCCAACCGCTGACTTTTTTCGTTCGAGACATCGTGCTTCCTTGCCAGCCCTTTTCTCCCTCCGCACTTACTGCTCACTCACCCTCGGCCTGTCCATTTGCTGCATACAGGCTTTGTCGGTTTCAAAACGGACGGGCTGACATCTGGAGGGGAGCAGACCTCGGCCTCCTCCCGCACCGAAGCAGTGACGGTGCTGGACCCGCGCGTGAAGCAGGGCCTCAGAGTCATCCTCCGCTCAGGCGGCTCCTTCTCGCAGGTCCGTTACCCACCCACGCCCCCCACTGCTCACCCCTCCTCACATTCTGAGGAGCCGCTGTCGCACTGGATGCTCACAATAGCAGAAAGTGGATAAATGAATGTTCGTGAGTTACGCAAACCGGGAAAAATGAATGAATGAATGTGTGAATAAATGAATGGATAAATAATGATTGTGTATATAAATTAATGAATGGATGGATGAAATGGAGCAATCGTGTTACAATTAGGCAAAGGTATGTGGTTTATGCTGAGTTTGTGAATTCTGAACACATTCACTTCCCTAATACTATTATATATACGGCAGAGAAACAAAACGTTGTCTCCACGCTTGAATTATCAGGCACCACGTCATGGATGAGGTCATGTATATGATAATTGAGTCGTGTATTGCTGGATGAATTAGTTATTCGACAATTGTTAATTTATTTTTCTGAGTCGGCGGTGTCGCGTTCTGTACAATGCACACATTAAATTTTCACGGAATATCAAACGAATACTCATCGTATTTGTTGTTTTCTCGGTTTTGAGTTCATATTTTCACTGTTCTATTTTAACGTTCCGCTTCTCCTCGTCGCAGGAGCTGATCGTGAACGAGCTCGTCAATGCGGTGGACGCCTTGGGTCGCGAGGCGCTGTTGGAGGCCGCCGCGCTGTTTGCGCGCAGTATTCCGGGATCCGCGGCGCTGTCGCGGTCGCCCCTCGCCGCCATCGTGCTCCCCTTTGTGCGACTCCCGCTGCGCGGCGCGGCACAGCTGAGCGACGAGGACCGCGCGGCTCTGGCCACCGTTCGCGGAATAATGTCGCTATTTGCGGAAGAGTCGACGACGACGAGGACCTCGACGACGACGGGGCGAACCGGTGGCGCGGCGAGGTGGCAGACGGCGGAATGGGGCGACGACCTGCTGGCGCTGCTCCGCGACCCGCGAGCTGGCGTGCGCAGCTCTGTCGCTTTGGGGCAGGTGCGCGAGTCGGATGTTGTAAAACCCTGTATCAAACCCTAATCCTTATCGAAATTTATGAAACCCTATGAAATATTTAAAAATTCTTAGCCCCACATATTTCGCGCGGATTCGGATCATTCCGTCGTCATCGTTTAGGTTTCAAGTAAACGTACCGTCCGCCGGTGATTCACACTCTCCATTCCTGAATTATGAATAAATCCAGCGAGCACGATTGCGCCTACTTACAATTTTGTTTGGGATGTTAGCACTAAAGCCATGTACTAACCCTAACGAGCGACTGTACGGGCGTTGTACGGGCGCTACGAAGTCGCTGAGAACATTATCGACAATAATTATTGGCGCCAAAAATTGTACCACACCGCGTTTTTTGAGTAATTTGTAGATATGGACGTCCCAATTACGGCATATATATATATAATCCCAATCATAATTACAATGAATTGCGCAACCACATTTATTTGTTATTTATTGTTGCTATATCAAAGTGTGAATAGTCTATGAAGGACCCTGTCGTTGCCGTACTAGGGTTAGGGTTAAGCGTGGCTCGGGCGTCAATTGGACTGATTTTACCTCGTGGTAGTTCTACGGCTTCAGTCCCGTTTACAAACCCGTACGGTACGTTTAACGCAAGCTCCGCTTCTCTCTGCTCTTCCTGCGGTGATTCTGTGGTAATGCTGTGTTGGCATTTGTTGAATCGGGGGTAGCAAAACGTGCGTTGTCTTGGCGGTTCTGTATTTATCTTCAATTGTCCAGTGTTCACCAAAGCATTTATGGGATCTATGTGTAATTTGAAACCATGTCTGCCCTAGTATCAATTAATTCCAAATATTCCACGGATATTCATTAATCCAAATATTTATTGGACATTTGTACACACACACACATACACTCGTACCAGTTCGTATGTATCCAAGCGCGTATGAAATATCATTATTGACAAGCGATCTGTTTGATTAGAATGTGCATAAGATATGATGGAAACGATGGAGCTTGTCATCTCCTTTTTAATTCTGACTGAATATGCAAAGAAAGTTGGCGTTCCAATGTCAAAAAATGCCCAATCTTTTCTTTTCTTTTCTTTTCTCTTCTTTTCTTTTCTTTTCTCGTCTTTTCTTCTCTTTTCTTTTCTTTTCTTTTCTTTTCTTTTCTTTTCTTGTCTTTTCTTTTCATTTCTTTTCTTTTCTTTTCTTTTCTTTTCTTTTCTTTTCTTTTCTTTTCTTTTCTTTTCTTTTCTTTTCTTTTCTTTTCTTTTCTTTTCTTTTCTTTTCTTTTCTTTTCTTAATATATTAATTCTTCCTTATTTAGGGTTCAAACAGGGTCTTACGATAAAGCATTTCAACCTGTTCCATTGCAACACCCTCCGCCGTGCCTGCCTGCTGACGGGTGCCCTGTATCCGTCCGCACACAGGAGCTCATCCCTTTGGCGGGCGAACTCGCGCCGGGGCTGGCCAACTTGTGGACGAAAGTGACCGTCCGTCTGCTGCAGCGGACAATTGTACGGCTACGGGAAAATACGGTATAAGGCCGCCGACGACCCTCGACAGCCCTGCGCTCCTGACCGCCACCAGCAGGCGCACAGTCACATCTGTGCTTCGGGCGTCAGTCCTGCACAACCGCGCCCTCGACTGTCGTGTGCCCTTCCCCTTTCCCGTCTGAAAAAATATTGAAGCAAAATGGAGCATTTAAGCTCCGCTGCCAAAGCGGCAGTAAAAAGTACTCTGTTCCTTAAAAAAAATCGCTGTGGAGAGGATAAATTAACTGTGATAGGGCAGAAATAAATTGTAACTATGTAAAAATAAGTATTTGCATAAACCGTCCACTCTGCGCGATTGTATGTACGCCAATTTTTATTTTCATAGTTGTTGTGGAAAGTGGGGATTTTGAACCCTAAATTATCTCAATTGCGTCGCGTGCTCCGTTTTTGGAGAGGAATGGCTGTTGCTCCCATGTGCCGCCACAGCACAGAAAGGAGTGGGCTCGTCATTCGGCGACATCAGCGTTGAAACCTAAAGCGCGGATATTTCAGCAGGACGCAGCGTTTATTCATTATTGACATGCATTTGGCGGTCAATTATCTGTCGCCACACCTCGGTGCACACAGAGTGACATGAATATGTTGTCACATACTTCGGCACTGTCAGTGGGGAACGTATTGAGCGTTTCTCCGGTGTTAATGCGAAACAATTTCGGCCATTCATTCATGTAAATAATATAATTTAGGGTTCAATTTTCAGCTAAACCCTAATGTACCGACACACGTGCTTCAGAGTTGAAAGCAATTCACAGCGGACGTCCTCCGTTCCCCAAAATCAGAAAACACTTTGAACTGGATGGATGGATGGATGTGATGGAGTGCCTGTGGCTGACACGATTACAAACTAGCCGTGCGTGGCAACACTGCATTCCGATCCAGAATAAAACGGCGTTCAGCAGCGCACTCCGCTGCCGACAGACCGACGAACACAAACGCGCAAAAGCTCGCTGTGCACCACACATCCCGCCCCGCCTATAGCTCGTCCTTCCCGGTCATCACAGCGGTGACGGCCTTTTCGAGGATGGAAACGGTCCTGTCGAGGTTGTAGACTTTGTCGATCCCAAAGAGGCCGACTCGGAAGCGCTGCGCCGCGGGGACAGCCTCGTCCAGCATCAGCGGCACGCCCGCCGCCAGCTGCAGCCCCTGCCCCACCAATTTCTTCACCATCGCTTCGTCCTCAGAGTACACAACCACCACGCCGGGAGCCTCAAATCCCGGGGCGGCGACGCTCTTGAAGCCCAGTTTACTCAGCATCGAACGCACGTTAGCGCCGAGCTGAAGGAAACCCTGCAGCGACAAAAATTAAGGCGTTATTTAAACAATAAAGCCGTAAGTACAGTAAAACATACATATTGTTTACTTATAAAACTCAGGTATCACAAATGACCAGGCGAGGGGTCAGTAGGTCACCTCCTGCGCCTTGCCGAATCCGTAAGCTTGCGTCTCTTGAGCCGCGTCCCGGAACAGCGCCAGACAGTCCGTGGGCATGCTGAAGGGTGAGCACGGTGGGAGCAAGGGGGGAAGGGGGATCAGACAGGCGGGCTTCTCACCGCTTTAATTGTAAGTAGTTTAGAAACTATGCAGGATGAGTTAGTACTTTAGATCAAATAGCTCAGTAGTTAAGGGACAAAGTCGGATTGTTTACGGGCGGGGGGGCTGACGTGGTATGGTAGGCAAAGCCTCCCGAGAGGTAGCTGTCCATGACGTCACGCCACTTGCGGAGGTTGAGAGTCATGCTGGTGCTGGTGGTGGCGGAGACCGCTGCGTTGCCCGCGGGGCTGAGGATGACGACGCCGGCGCAGGCGGGCGAGGTCCATCCCTTTTGCGGAGCGGTGATGTAAACGTCCGTCGCGAGCGCCTCCATGTCAACCCACAGCATCCCGCTCGCGACGCCGTCTAGCACAAACAGACCGCCCACCGAGTGCGCGGCGTCTGCCATGGCCTGCATCAACGCATCGACACCGTCGTCACAAGGTGGTCGCTAAGCATAGACCGCGACAACGTAGAATATATAGACTGTGGAGACCGACTAAAAATGGAACGGATTTAGGGTATGTGGGGTTTACGGTATATACCCTACGTGATGTACACCCTCAACCAATCCAGGATGAATTTAGCGATATTGGATCCAAACCAAATAAGCGTGACAACCACCAAGACAACAGTCCATACCAGTCTCACCGTGGAAAGTGGTGATAAAATGAAAGGAGGGGAGGGAGGGGAGTGCAAACCTTGATATATTCGTTGGGGAGAAGGATGCCGGTGCTGGTCTCGACGTGGGGAGCAAACACCACCGCCGGTCGCTCCCGCTTGATGGCGGCCACGACTTCCGCGATCTGCGGCGGTCCATACTGCGGCTTCGCCTCGCCCTCCTCTCCCGCCACCGGCGTCGCGCGCAGCACCACCGACTCCGAAACAAAGTCACCCTGCTCAAAGATGTCGGTCCAACGGTAACTAAAGTACCCCAGCCGCACCACCAGCGCTTTTTTACCGCTGCAGAGCTGTCGAGCCACAGACTCCATTGCAAACGAGCCGCTTCCGGGTAAGATCACGGCGCGCTCCGCATTGTAAGCGGCCGTCAACACCGCGTGCAGCTCCTTCATCACCGTCTACCGAACAGCGTAGCGCTGGAAAGTCAGTCATAACACCGTGACGAAATTCCGTGCTAATAAACAGCCCAGCAGTCCGACTCACAGGCGACTCGTAGGATGGCACGACCCCGACTTGGGTTACGTATTTAGTATTTACCTGGAAGGTGGAGGACATGCTGTTGGTGGCGCGGTCGGTGTAGATTACGGAGTACTCGAGCAGCCCGCCACGCGCTTCCACCGGTATGGGCTTGCTGTGGTAGTCACTCACGGCGGTGGCCACGCCGGCCAGCACCAGAAGGATCGCCATTTTTAGACACCGAGACACGGCCATTGTTATTTGCAAGTCGTAAACACAGTGCGTAAACACAGTCGTATACGGAAAGCCTGCTGACAACAAGCGACCGGGTCCGACGGGTCGAACTAAACTCCCCTTCGAGCCAGGGACCTTGGGAATTGAGTCCACGACTGAGGAAGGCGAGGTATACGAACTGCCGCCGCCTTCTCTTAGCGAAACCTCAGGATCAGGCGGGTGGGGGTGAGTGCGAAGGACGTCGTATGCCGCTTATCGACGCCCACTGCGCCCAACGCAGCCCACGTGCCTGGACCCGCACATCTTAAATTCTTTATGTGCCCATATCTCCGGTTCTTTGTGCGCCCATCATTCGAGCGTGCCCGCCACGTCATGTCCCTCAGTTTTCTACCGACAAATAGAGAATACAAGTACAGGTATAGATGTTCCATGAGAATATTTTTTATTACAAAAGCATTGTAGACAAGAGGACAGGGAAGTAGCGGGGAACCGAGAGGGCAAGAGTGACAAGAGAGTCACGGAATCTAAGACACGGCAAAGCGAAGCACTGCTTGGTCCACAGACCTAGCATGGAAAACGCATGAGGAGTCGAGGAACTCCCACTCGACGCTGAAAACGCAACACGTGGAGGCGACTAGGGGCGCCTAACGCGCCGCGCGAGGAAACGTGAATAATACGAAGCTTGCGGCGGCGCCCGCCGGCGGCGCAGCGGCGGCGGCCCCGGAGAGGGGCGCGCTCGCAGGCCCGTCGGCACCTACCTCTACCTCAACGCGGTGGGCGCTCGTAACTCGTAACCATGTAGCCGTGCCATGCTTGGCACGGTAGGGGGCTAAACGAGGTACCAACAGTTGCGATCCGCGGGATCAGCAGCGGTCGGGAAGCCCGGTACGGAGGGTTTTGGAAAAACAAAATATCCGTACACCAACACAGGGATCTCCCGCTCGGCCAGTCCGATATGTCTTTTCCGCGACTGAATACTCGCAGATACTCTCCCGCCCTGACGGGTACGAGGACTGCGAAATGTTTTTTGGCAAGGAAGGGTACGGACGGATCAGCGGTGGGACGAGGGCGTTGGAGCTGGCGGCGGACAGCTGGGAAGCGCGCTAGGGCACGGCGCTCGCTAGCAGCCGCCAGCCCTGCGATACCTTTTAGTCTCCCCTGGGGGAGAGGCCCGAAGATACGCAGGACGGAGGTGGGTCGCAGCCGGAGGAGCGGCACGGTCTAGCGGCCGAGGTCGGGAGGATCACCCGCCGCCGGAAAAACCCGGTACGGGGGGTTTTCGGTTAAATATTCCCGTACCCGCCATCTTTTGAGGATAGCCGATCCATGGGCACTATCCGTTCCCCTCCCCTAGTCGGTACTCGGTTATCGACAGGCCGCCTCATGCAGTGTGCCCCGGGTTATCGCAACGGCACACTGCTCGTATAGTAGGCGGCCCCTTAACAACGCAAACCACCGGGGGAGGGTGCGGCCAGCACATCGCGATCAGATGGGTGGCGGAAACAAACGGCAAATGGACAAGGGACAGGAGACATATGGCTCGGAGGCAGGAGAGCCAGTCGGACACCGTGTGCAGCCTAGCTATTTCCTCCTCCCAGCCCCCGTAGGAGGGGAGAAGGCTAGACTAAGTAGAGAGTCGCGCCGAGAAGAGCGACTACTATCTCCAATATCTCGGACGGGGTTGAGCACGGATCGAGACGGGTCCAACGACGACCTGAGCGAGGGGGGTTTTCCACCTGCATTTCCCCCTACCTCCGGCACGACCGGAGTCGCACATGAGCCGAGGTCAGGCAGGTTCGACTCGACCAGCTCAAGCTGACCAGCCTTGCTAATCAGCGGCCTCGCCGCGGCTGGAGCCGGCCGCGTATCGTGAAGACTAGCGACATCTTATATTTTATAATGTTTCCAAAGAAAATACGTATAGATCAAAAATAATAAATGGCTTGATATGGGTATGTTTTAGACGGTATCGTTACTGCCATTGGAGAGGTTGGGATTAGTGGTTCACGGTCTACTCCTGCTTATAAGTCCAGTTAGGCATAGTACAGGGGGGGGGGCAGAGACAGCAACCGGTTTATATTGGTATTGTTGTAAACAATTTCATTTCAATTTCATTTCATTTCAAGCTTGCGGCGCATGGTGCGGGTGAAGAACGCGCCGTTGCATGAAAAGGCACCCCAACCAAGGAAGAAGCGACCTCCACACCGTCCGCTTCGGCGAACATTCTACGCAAGACGTTGTCCGCGTGGACGACATGGACGGCGAGAGAAACCTTGCGGCGCAATGAGGTCAATAACTTGCCCACATGCATCCCTTTACAGGCGGTTGCTTGACTTGCCAACCTCGTCAAAAGATCCGTGGCGTAGCCGCCGAGAGCACCAAATTCCGTGACCGTAAAACAAATAAAAGGCATTTCGGCGCGATTCCGCACCCCTCCGTGGACTTGTCGAATTTGGTCTTCTCAGCACGGCTCAAAGCGGCTTCGGGAGACGGGGGGCTAGAAACGCCCAACAAGCCAAAAATACGGCATCAAGAGCAAGTTTCGATCCCGTGATTTAATAACGAGCAGAGATTTGCATGCTCATATGATGTCGCCATAGATTATATTGCCCATTAGTTTGTTCCGATTAAATGTGTTGTTTAAGCCCACCCCCCCCTCACTTTACCCCCCCTTTACTTTATTTGTATGGATCTTCTAGAACCTTAGCATTATTGGCCTGGTGGCTAGTTTGAATAAGTCCGTGTCACCGCTTATTTTACTAAACCAATGCATGGTGAGTGCGCAAGGATGGTGTACGACATATGCAAGCATATAATGAAGAGGGTAGGGCACTTTATATAACCATGAGGATATGACATGCAGCGTGGCGCCCGCCGGCGGTGCAACGGCGCCGGCCCCGCAAGGGGGTGCGCTCGCAGGCCCGTAAGCACCCACCCCCACCTCTTCGTACTTGGTGCTGGTAACCCTATAGCCGTACTAGGCTTTGCACGGTTGGGGGCTAGGCGGGGTGAAATCCGGCGGTTGCGATCCGCGGATCAACAACTGTCGGGAAGCCTCATCACTGAAGACTTCTAAAAGTATTATTCTCGAATACTTTCATGTCCACGGGCGGGACATGTATTTGATGAGTTTTGGGCGGCGAGGAGGGTACGGGCGGCTCTAAGTTGGCGGGGGGCGTTGGAGCCGGCGGCAAACATCCGGGAAGTAGCGCCAAAGCAGAGCGTTTGTTGGCAGTCGACCAACCATGTGATTCTCGAGTCCCCCCTAGGGGCGAGGCGAGAAGCTGCGCATGCCGGAAGAGAGTCGCCGCCGGAGGAGCGACACGGTCGTGCGGCGAAGGTCTTTTGGATCGACCGCCGCCAGAAAATCCCGGTACGGAGGGTTTTCGAATGAATATTTCCGTACTCAACATATTTTGTGGAGCGGCGACTCGATCCGTGTGTTCAACCAACCCCTTCCCTTGTCGGTACCCAGTTATCGACAAGGTGCCTTAAGCAGTGGGCCTAGGGTTGTCGCAACAACTTGTTGCTTGTACATGCACCCCCTAGCAACATAAAACATCGGGGGGGGGGTACAAACGGATACATCGCAGTCATACATGTCTTGGAAAACAATCGGTGAAGGATCTATCGGGAACATGAGGTAACTATGGAAGGAGCATGAGGAGGAGCGCCCGCCGGACACCGCATAAGGCTATAGCCTTCTCTTCTTACCAGCCGTCGAAGGAGGAGGGAAGCCTAAGCTAGGAGGCGAGCTGCGACGGGAGGAGCTGCAATTATGTCGGACGAGGGTATGCGTGGATCGAGACGGGACCGTCGACGACCCGAGCGAGGTGTTTACAACATAGGGGTATACAACATAGGGGTATACACCATGCATAACATTCAACATGCAAGCATAGAATGGAAAGGGGTGGGGCACATTTTTGAACCACGACCGTAGTACATGCACCATCACTACTGAAACCCAACCATACGGTGGGCCTAGCCACCCCTCCGTGTAGATATCAAAAGAGTTGTGATGTTGTTGATGAGCTGCCAATAATGATCAATGTTGCATGTTGATGGCTAACTTTCCCTCTATAGCGCAAAGCTGCCCCCCTATCGAGAGTAGTCTTCAACTTCACTTTACGTTTAGCTTAGGGTTTAGGGATTAAAGTTACCCTAAACAATATACCCTAGTAAACAATGTCATCCTAGTCAATAGGGGTCATGCATGCAGTGCTAAAGCACGCACATACAACGTTTTATGAATATAATAAATAAAGAATGATCAGTGTAATGACAACAAGGTTTGCCACGAGTACGGATACATGTAGTCGGAGGCGGAGGCATCGTCCGAACATATCAAAGAACAGCCCGCGAGGCCCCCCTTAAATTGCTTTCTTTGAATTTCATGTATCACGCTCCCGAATTATTTCCCTGTGTGAGATGGGCCTTACTCCTTCTCGCATTACTCGAGTGGGCCGACGCCCGGACGGGTAGTGCATATTTTACATGGCTAGTGCCGGGACTGCATTGAATCATGTTTGCATGTTCTTGGACGGTTTGCATTTGGTGAAACTCCAAGACTTGCCTCAAACAGGGGTTAGCACAATACGGCGCGGTTCTCGTGCAATGGTACGATGTGCACTCACACGAGCGTCGCCTAGCCGGGAGCGTGATACATAATGATTTTAAGGACTTGTATCCTTATACTCTTAGTCTTGCTTGGAAAATACCGCCCGTAGTGGAATCCCATTCGAGTTTACCTGCCGGTCCCATATCATATCCCGGGGGCGCAAAAAAATAACCGCAAGTAGCACCAAGCAACGTTTGTAGCGCTAAAATTAGAAAACGGAATCCTTATTAGTCGCTCATAAATCTGTTGCGTGCAAGGAGGTATACAACTTTACTCGATGGGTTTTACATTTACGGTATGCAGAGCATAAATCCATCTATGTGATGTAGACATAGACATGATACTGACAGAGTGGGCATGGGACATATCAGTCAGTTCGATGTGTGGGTTGGGCTCGCGTGCAAGGTATATGGTTCGAAAAATATTATGGCTGGAAACAAAAGTAGGCGGTGATGGTTTTCCATCGACCGCCGTCATTGGGCCTTTCGACTTGGTTGAGGAGTTGGAAAGAGTTGTCGTGCCTAAGACCGGAGATAGAGGGGATATTACTCGCCATGTGTCCATTGCTTGTAAATTGACCGCACATCGGAAGATTTTAATGTTTTATTCTATGAGGGGAGGCGGATTTTGCGGACTTCATGCATGGATCACATTTCATACGTCAATTGAGTGCGGGTGAGTGAGGAGTGTCGTCCGTGGACGGAAAGTCGGCGCCGGAGTGTTAGTAGGCGGTGTCTAGTAGGGCACCGTGTTTTATGGACTGGTGTAGGGGATGTAGATGGAGGTGAGGATGTGTTTTCAGATCTCAGATTTGTATATACTATGTTTGTCGTAGGATTAGGGTCGACGGAGACGGTGGTGTATGGCCATGCCCATGTGCCGAGGGAGACGTCCCCCCCCCCCCTGATAAATAGACTGCGTTGGGAGGCTCGCCATCCACGATTTGGATCGCCAATAGGTGGGCGAGGTGGCTGCCTATGTAATTCTTGTGTACTTTAGATTTTGTGATGTGAGTGGTACTAAGCACCGCTACTGCGCGAGATTTCAAGGTGTAGAGGATGAAATAGGGGACCTCTATGGATATGTTGGGACATGATTTGAGGGCTGCGTATGTATTTGTGTGTGAGTTTGAGTGAGCATGTGCTGTCACATAGGAGGGGGGGGGATGCCCATTTGGAGGCCTAACATAATGTCAGTGTCAACTACTTCGGCACTCATAATAATGGCGTGGGCGGGGGTGAACTTTACGAGTACTTCTAGGGATCTGTTGTTAGAGGATGGGAGTCTAGCGGCTACTCTGAGGGGAGTTGAGCCATCCGTCGTTGAGATGTTAGTGTAGACGAAGTCCTCCCAAAGCTAGGTCGCAATGCCGTGGGTGGCATGTGGGGTGTGTGTGGTTGGGGAATGGCGAGTTCGTAGGTGAGGGGGTGAGTGTTGAATAGCGGGAAGCGAACGCAACCATAAAAGCAATGGACATATGAAAGATAACATTATCACTACCATTGCCTTGGACCTGAGATAGTCTAGCTCATTAGCTCGTCTTCATTCTTGAGTTGACATCGTGTGCCAAATCAATGCATGATGGTTTGGGATATTCCGCTGCCTTAGAGTCACGCCGAGTCTACTCATCCTGGCCCTTAGTAGATAATGATCTCGCCGCTTAAAACTCGTCCGCAAGTGGCTTGAGCAAAGACAAAGGCTCACA
>JAPMLY010002251.1:0-22500 GCA_026401115.1 Tetraselmis chui | reverse complement strand
ATGGCGCTGAAGCTGCTTCGGTGCGATGAGCGCGCCGCAGCCCGCGGGGCACTCCTACCACGCAAGGTCAACAACAGGGCTTAGGGTGAAAATACAGAGGGATTTTTTAGGAGGAGACGCGGGAAGTATAATTATCATCACCCATCCACACCCACACACACGCCCCCCCACACACACACAAATAAACACACACACTCACACACACATACATACGCGCATAATCTGACACGCACACGCACACACACACACACACACACACACACACACACACACACACACGCATACGCACATACTCTGACAAACACACACACAAACGCCCGCACATGCACACACCCGCGCACATGTAAACGCGCACACACACACCCAAAAACCACACAAATGAAAATACATACATGTACACGCGCATATTCTGACATACACATACACACACAAATACACGCATGCACACGCACGTACTCTGACAAACACACACACGCACATACACACGCGCACACATGCCCACAAACAAACTCTGACACACAACTATTCACAAAAACACATATCTACCCGCACATACTCTGACAAACATACACACCCATACGCACATGTACACACATACGCACCTCCCCCCCCCTTCCCAACACACACACATTTCTCACACACACACACACACACACACACACACACACACACACACACACACTCTCTTTTTCACACACAAATATATGCAAACACACATGCACACACACACATGTATACACATGTATCGCACATGCTCTGACAAACTTACATACACATCTACACACACACATGCACACACTATGACACACACTCACACACACACATGTATACACATGTACGCGCACATGCTCTGACAAACTTACATACACACACACACACACACACACACACACATATATGCACACACTATGACACACACTCACACACACTCGCACACGCACACACATACACGTATGCACACACATACATACACGTGTATACGTAAATACGCTCACACGCAAATACACACACACGTGCGCGCGCCCACAAACACGCACGCACAGGTGCCTCACCTTAACGATGCATTTTGACAGATGTGCATCCAAATCCGCGCGCTGCGTAGCAGAGAGACATCAGTAAACGGAGTTCGCAAGGGTTACTCAGCGGGTGAAGAGGAAAGAGGATGGAGGACAGGGGGAGGTGCACCGTTATCTGGTCGTTGCAGCGGGGGCAGTACACCACCAGCTTCTCCGTCATCTTCATCGCCATCCGGTTGACATGAATATTGTCCCTAAAGTCAGCACAAAGGCGAGGCCACCTCAGCTGTGGCTCTGCCCTGCTCACTTGCGGCACTGCAGAGGGGGGTGCAGCTGGCAGCAGGCCGCCCTCTTTGCCGTGCGGTTCTCCTAGCCAACTAAAGCAAAAAGCGATACTTGCTGCTATGACGTAATATGATTCATTTATGACTTGTGTATTAGTTCAAAACTGTCTAATAAATAAAATGGTTGAGTAGATTTTGGACGTACATGATAAATATGTAAGTAATTCACAATATTTTCGATAACTATATTTTTGCTGCGGGGTATATATATACGGTCGTAGGGGGAGGGCGGGCGGTGGGCCATGTCCTTCACGCCCTCTCCACCCATCCAACTGTTTGCGTATGAAAAGCTATACGCTTAAACCGGGAAGTACATGCCATGCTTCCGACCCTGGGTGTGAGGCGAGGAGGGTGTGCTGGGATGGGGGCGGACTGCCGGACTCTTCGTAGCGCGTGACGGACGGCACTGTTACTGCTGTGGCTTATAAGTTGACGGCCTGGCAAAGTCGTCGAGTCACGAGGTGCGCCCCGCACAATGAGGGGAAAGGTGAGAAGGATCTCGGGTCGAGTGAGTCCCATACTGCTGCGTATTCCAGTGGGGAGAGATTGGGGATGGCAGTGGTGGTTTGGGGGGGTGTCGTACTTGCGGATGGGCCCACGACAAGACGGGCAGGTGGTGATCCACTGATTGTCAACGCACTCGCGGCAAAAGGTGACGCCGCACATCTCGTGGATGACAGGCTCCACAAAAGCGGTGAAGCACACCGAGCACAGAAGTTCCTCATCAACGTTCTCCTCGTTAACGTATAGAAATTTATCGGCGTCCAGCACTTTACTCAGCCGCCGAAACGGCGACGACGACGTTCGTTCGGCCGATTCGGCGGCGGTCGGCATCTCGGCGACACGGCAGAAAGTTGCACTGCAGTACTGCAGGAGCGCTAGAAGATCGGAAGGTCGAAGAAAAGTTGGCGGGAGGGTGGGGTGACGGCCACGACCTGGGTATTGATCAGTATGAGCCTGAATGATAGACAGCCTACTGTTGAGCTAGCTACGCACTACAGGTAAATAAGGTGGCCACGTGCCCACGCTGCGGTGCCGGCCATGCGCGCTTTGAAACTGCTTATATATTTTTTATGCCGTGCTCACGGCGGAGGTACCCGTACCCAACACTCTCAAGTACGTGTGCCGATAATAGGTGAACTTGATTGCAAGAAGAAGAACATGAGCACGGACAGGGAAGAAGGGAGGGGAAACAAAAGGGCAAGAGTGACAAGAGGATCACGGAATCCAAAGCACGGCAAAAGGAGGCACTACAATGCGCACAAACCTAGCAAATCAAAGTAAGGAAACTCCTAGGCGACGCCGAGAATGCAACAAGTGGAGGCGCCAAGCGGCGCCTCACGCGCCGCTCGAGGAAGCTCGGGGACGCTTGCGGCGCATGACGCGGGTGAAGAGCGCCGTGGCAGGAGAAGACATTTCATCATCGGAGGAAAAGGCGGTCTCCACACCGTCCGCGGTGGCGGACAAACCGCGCAAGACGTTGTCCGCGTGAGCAACATGGACGGCGAGAGAGACCTTTCGGCGCGAGGAGGCCAACAACTTGCCCACATGCATTCCTTTTTTTCCGGCGGCATGCTTGGCCAACTCCGTCAAGAAAGCCGTGGCGTGGCCGCCGAGAATACCAAACTCGGTGATTGCAAAGGGAATGAAGTGGATGTCGGGGCGGCTCCTCACCCCCTCCGAGCACTTTTCGAACTTCTCAGCACGACGTAGGGCGACTTCGGGAGACGGGGGACTAGAAACCCCGAACAAACCCAAAACCACGGCATCGAGAGCAAGTTTTGAGCCTCGGATGCCGTGGTAGTGCAAGACACCCACTTCCGCAGGGAGACCGTCGTTGCCGTTGGGGAGTTGAACTAACATCGTGGGATCTTTGAGAACCTCGACGCCAACCCCGAGTGCGCCACGAATGTCGGAGATGAATTCCGCAAGGGCCGTCACTAACCAAGAGTGAGCGGTGTGGACCAAAGCATCTCCGCCGCATCGAGTCAAATGGTCCACGCATCATCGGACAGTTCAACACCCCCCGACGCGAACGCACCTTGCATGGCTTGAACCGAGAGATAGCAAGAAGCACAAGTGGTGGGGGAGCGTAGAGTAGAGAGGATGCGGGATGAGGGTAGGCCGAAGATGAGACAGACCGCGACGCGGGAAACTGCGTCATAGCGCTCAAGGAACTTGTCACGGAGTTCGCCCAAGCGACCCGAAGGGGGCGGGACCGAAGCCAGAAACGCAAGGGCGCCGTGGCCGAGACAAGATATAAAACGCATAGACTCCGGTGTGACGAGTACAGTCCTGCAACAGTACATTGCATGACATTGTACAGGTACTCGTTACGGATACCAATTCGTGCTTTTCCACAGGACGGACGTATACTCGTGGGTACGTCGCTACTGCAATATTGTAATGGTGCTGATGCTACAGTACGACCAGTACCTCCCGGTACGTACAGATATGCATAATTAATCTAACCAGCCAGATGACGCGCCAGAACGAGCTCTTCCATGCAGAAGGAGCCGCGTCGTGAAATCCAATGCTAGGCAGGCCGTGTCTCGAGGACAGATGGCGACGGTTGAGCAGCACTAACGCCTGACACGTAAGCAAAGCTTGTAGGCGTAACTAGTCTGGGCTGAAACCTATTTAAGCCCAGTGCAATAGAGGGAGGTGACAGAACCTTTTAACAATTCCTTTGTTCACTTACAACATCTACTGCCTAAGTACAGCAGTGAGACATCTTTCAACAATCGCCTCTCGACAACATCATTTTGCAATCTTTCAGCAACAGAACTAGACAGACTAGAACAGATTTGTGCTAGCGTTGAGCTTTCAGAGGCTAACCGCCACACTGGTTTCGGAGCTCTTTGGTTGACGCACGCTTTCGTTGCTCGTTGATCTGCTCGACGTTGTTTGATTGAGTTAAGATGGCTTCTCTAGGAGCAGGACATTACGTGGTTTTGGTAATTCACGTTGGAGGAACTAAATCGTCGGACTTGAAGTTGGTGTTTCAGCGTGAGCCTCGTTCTGGTAAAACTTGGTTCCCAGCTGGCTCTGTCTTACCTAACGAAGAGCCTGTCGACGCTGCTATTCGCGAGTTACATGAGGAGACCGGTCTTGTTTTGACACCGGATGATTTGACGCTGTTGAGTGGTGAACCTGTTAATGTTACACTACCTCAAGGACGACAGCTTGTCTACGTGTACTCGGCTTCTATTCCTGTCCTGTTTGCTACGAACAACTTACGTACACCTGCTCAGGTCGAGCATGCTGTTTTGGCACAATCGACAGTTAATCCGGATGATACTTACGTCGTACCGGAAACCATCAACATTGACGGTCTGACACTTACGCCCGCACAGAAGGGTTTACTTCGTGCTAAGAAGCACAAGAGTGAATTACTTCACTTTGGTTACGTGGCTCAATGGGAATCTTTTTATCGAGCAATCACACAACATGTTCCAGTCATGCAGGACGACACGTCTATCCCGAGACAGTTCCACATGTACACCCGGTTTACGACGGTCGACTCTGGCTCTGTATGGCTACTGATTCGTGGACACATTAATCGACTGACTGGTGAAGGACCTACGGATTTACGAGTGGGAACGCAGATGCCTACCCACAACTTGGCTGGACTTACTGTGACCCTCACGGAGACTCAGCGTAAGGCTGCTATTACATCACCGTACTAGGATGGTCGAGTGCCTCAAGTACTGGAGGATTGGCTCGAAGCACTGCCTCAGCGTTTTATAATGCTTGGAATTGCGGCTGACTCGTACGATGCAGTGTTCTGGGTTACTTCACAGTTTTCTAGACACCTAGGTGGGTGGTGGTTGAACCGGAAAAATCAGCCTCCAATTCCATCTACGTACAACGAGCTTGTTGAGGAGTTACGCAAGTCGACGTTTCTTCCGAACATTCAGGACGACGCAATTAACGCTTTGCTAAGCTTTACGCAGAGCAACACGATGTGTTACGCGGTTTTCACTAAACAGTACAACGACTACTTACGTCGATCTCGTCAAAACCTGACAGCTGAGGTACAGTGTGTACGCTTCATTAATGGCCTAGCGAACGATACGCTCAAGAGACTGGCTAAGTCACACCGAGCTCAGCAAGGCTACCAGACTACGCTAGTGGAGCTTCAAAACTTTTTGAATAACATCGTGACAGACTCGCCGGAACTGGGCAATACAAAGTCTGCTGCTGGACCATCTGCCCAGCCTTCACGCAAGCGTAACCTTGATGACCCTTTCGAGGAAGCCTCTAACGTCTGGAAACGTAACAAAGGTGGCCGTGGACGTGGCCGCGGACGTTGACGTGGAGGTGGTAACAATGGTGGACGCGGTCAGACATCTGGTCGCGAAGATTTTAATTCACTCGCAAACGCAATGACAGCTGAGGAGCGTAAGCGACACATGGACGAAGGACTCTGCTTCAAGTGCCACAAGAAGGGACACCGTTTGTTCCAATGCCCGGAGTTCAAAGGCAAGGCACCAATGCAACCTAAGAAGCAATGATGGTGGCAAGGCTGTTCTACAAATGAACTGGAGCAGCCGGCTACATCTACTGTTCATTCTGAGACACTGTTAGCGACAGAGGTCGTCGACACACCTTCGACATCTCCATCGACTACAGTTGCGACACCTGTAACGCAAGTAGCAGGTCGTCGTCGTCAGATTAAGCAGAGACAGAGTCGTAAACCTGTAACCAGACGTTCAGTTGATTGGAAACTGGTTGACTCAGTCTTTGACCCTCTGCATGCACGATTCAACTTCACGTTGGAGGGATGTGCTGATGATGAAGGTCTTAACTCGCACGGTGACTTACCTCACTGTTTGCCGAGTGACTCGATTCTAGACAGAGATTTGACAGGAGAACGGGTGTTCATCAATCCACCCTGGGAGTTAGCTGAGCAGATTGCGCAGCATTTTGAGAATTGTCGTCGAACATCTCCGACATCTACGATGGCTGTATTTGTACTACCAAAATGGGCGAAATTTACTCAGGTGACTAAGCACTGGAAACTCTATCAAGAATTCCCAGCAAGGACACAGCTTTTTACACGTCAGTCACTAGAGAACCCAGCTCAACAGGAAGTGGTTGCTCCAGCCCCTTGGCCTGTACCGCTGTGGTTAGTCGACGCAGATTGTGCGTTTCACGACTCACCAGAACCTACAGCACCTGATCAACCCGACTCGGTACCTGTACCAGCAGACGACTCGGAACAGTCCATCGCTGCGCTGCAACAATTTTCTTCGCCAGCTACAACACTACTGACTGACCTCACGGAAGCTCGCCCGTTAATTCGAACTGAGCTGACTGTGAAAACTCATGATGGCGGACACCTAATTTCTGGATTAGTGGACTGCGCTGCGACACTTGATTTTGTGTCAGAGGACTTTGTACGACGCTTTGCTTTACAGACTCGGAAGTCTGCAAGTAAAACTCCAGTTCGACTCGCTAATGGACAACGAGTGACTTCTACGACAGTCTGCGACGTCACTTTTGAGCTGGCTCGACACGAGTTTCAACGGACTTTCTACGTCTTACGTGATTTACGCATAGCTGATTTAATCCTGGGTTTACCATGGCTTGATGACGAACATGCCTCTTTACAATTTGGTACAACCAGAATTTTTACACTAATGGACGGCACAGCTGTGGAGACTACACTTGAAGAACGACGCCTTGAGTGTCTACTCCTGTCGTCTACGAAAGTTCAGAAGCTTATGCGCAAGACGCGCCGCAGCAGAGGACGTCATGCTGATTTTTACGTCATTGAACTTACGTCAACTGACGAACAATCAACAGACTTTCACACTGGAGAGGAACTAACAGCAGAACAACGTGACAACTTCCGGTCGTTACTTTTTGAAGACTTCCCGGAGTTACTGCAACCTGTCGACTCTCCGCCAGTAAGCCGACAGTGGGATCATCCCATTGACACAACTGGCCCGATGCGACGTCAACGTCTGAACAGATTGTCACCCGCAGAGCGCGCTGAGCTTAATCGACAGCTTAAAGACGCAGTGGAAGCTGGTTTGATACGACCCAGCTACAGTGAGTTCGGCTCGCCAATTCTTTTTGTGCGAAAAGCTGATGGCTCGCTACGTCTGTGCATTGACTACCGCGGTGTTAACGAGGTTGCGCGTAAAGATGCTTACCCGCTACCGCGTGTGGACGACACTCTGGACGAACTTAAGGACGCGAATTTTTACACACACCTCGACCTCGCTTCTGGATTCTGGCAAGTTCGAGTACGTGATCATGACGTTCACAAGACGGCTTTTCAGACCCCTGATGGCTTAATGGAATGGGTCGCCATGCCGTTTGGGCTGTGCAATGCACCAGCTACATTTCAGAGGATGATGAACGACATTCTTCGCGACTTTTTACATAAGTTCGTGACAGTCTACCTGGACGACGTCTGTATCTACAGTCGAACTATGGAAGAGCACATGGAACACCTACGTCTAGTGCTACAGCGATTCAAGGAGGAGGGGCTGAAATTACGCCTTAAGAAATGCTTCTTCGGATTGCAAGAAATGGAGTATTTGGGCTACACTGTGTCAGCCGGTAAAATTTCGGTTTCCACAAAGAAAGTCGAGGCCGTTGCAGACTGGCCAGTGCCCAAGACGCAGAAGGAGGTTCGCAGTTTCGTACAGTTCTGCAACTTCTATGCGAGATTTATACACCATTTTAGCGACCTTACGGCTCCATTGACGGACTTACTGCGGAAGTCCCAGCCACAGAAGGTTACGCTGACGCCTGCCTGTTTGGAAGCCTTCGAGACTCTCAAGTTACTGCTCATTTCCGCGCCATGCCTGATCCTTCCGGAGGTCAGCTCGGACGCGACGTTCACCGTGGCTACAGATGCTTCAACAGTGGGGATTGCAGCAGTCCTGTTGCAAGACCAAGGAGGCGGTCTTCAACCAGTCTCTTACTGGGCGCGTAAGCTAAATCCAGCTGAGCGTGGTAACACTTACTCTGCGTACGACTTAGAAGCTTTGGCCGTATGCGAAGCTGTCAAGCATTGGAGGTGCTATCTTGAAGGTTGTTCTAAGTTCCTTGTCGTAACAGACCACGACACACTGCGACATCTGCTCAAGCAACCGAACAACAGGCTGAACAAACGGCAAGCAAGATACCTGCGGGATTTGCAACCGTTTGTGGGCTCGATGACACTTGCATATCGCAAGGGAGCTCTGAACGAAGCCGACCCGTTAAGCCGGCGTCCAGACTTCGTACCTCAGGCCACAGTACCCTTATTTTGGGATGGCGAGGTTCCGTCAGATCGAGAATTACGACGGAAGTCCCAGCTGCTGTTTGAAGACGCACAGTTAAATTCACTGACTGTTGAAGCGTTGCAGCTGAGCCCTAAGTTCGCTGATCTCATTCGCGAGGGGTTCTCACGAGATTCGTTTTATGGGGACGATGGTGAGTGGACAAGAGACAGCCGGATATAAGCCAGAGACGGGTACTTTTGGCGTCTCAATCGCCTCTGTATTCCACAGAACTCTGAGCTCCGACTGAGATTGATCACAGAGCTGCACGAAAGTTCGTCAGCTGGTCACAGAGGAGTTGCTAGCACTCTTGCTAAAGCACTCGACAGATTCTGGTGGAAACGAATCCGCCAAGATGTGAAAGACTTTTGTGAACGCTGCGTCGTGTGCCGACGAGCGAAGATTCGACCGCAAATGGCTGCGACTCTTTACCCATTGCCTGTTCCACCCAGACCGTGGCACACAGTTGGTCTTGACTACCTGACACACTTGCCTGAGAACAACGGCTTTAACAGTGTGCTGATTGTAGTAGACCATCTAACTCGAATGGCCCATTTTCTGCCATGTACAGAGTCGATTACTGCCGAAGAAACTGCCACTTTGTTTTTACAGGGAGTCTACCGTTTACATGGACTGCCCCGTGTGCTGATCAGCGACCGCGACCCAAAATTTGTCAGCGCTTTCTGGCAGACACTATGGAGACGCCTTGGAACGCGACTGAACATGTCTACCAGCCGACACCCAGAAACAGATGGACTGAAAGAGCGCGTGAACAGCACGTTTCAGCAGCTTCTTCGTTGCTTCTGTTGCTATGATGGCTCTGATTGGACGACACTTTTACCGCAAGTGGAGTTTGCGTACAACGCTTCGCGTGCACTCGGAATTGAGCACACGCCGTTCGAGGCTAACTTTGGCTTTTCTCTTGAGGAGCCTCCTGACCTACTCTTCAGCATGCGACCATCGATTCCAATTTCGCAAGACGCAACAGAACGGTTGAGATTGTTACAGGAAGTACACACCCTGGTACGCTCTGTGTTACAGCTACACAAGGACGAGATGCAGGCGCGCACAGAACCGTCTACATCGCCACACTTCGCTAAGGGAGACAAGGTGTCAGTCGTCACAGCAAATCTTTTTCTGCGAGGACAACCGAACAGGAAACTCAGGGACAGACAGCTCGGCCCTTTTTCAGTGGAGGAGCAGATTGGAAAACACAGTTACAGATTGAAACTACCAGCGACAGTACGCTTACATCCTGTGTTCCATGTTAACAACTTACGACCCTGCTCTACCGCTCCGCTACGACCAGCTGTTCTAGTAACTGTACCTGAAGGAGACGATGAGGAGTTTGACGTCTCG
This sequence comes from Tetraselmis chui, assembly GCA_026401115.1. NCBI lineage: Eukaryota > Viridiplantae > Chlorophyta > Chlorodendrophyceae > Chlorodendrales > Chlorodendraceae > Tetraselmis > Tetraselmis chui. Next base: position 12,498 of record JAPMLY010002251.1, on the reverse strand, counting down.
CACATCTCTGTTGTGTGCATCAAGTCGCTACCTGGGCGACGAGGCAAATATTTGCTCTTCATGACACACTTCAGTGATGACGACATTCCACCTGTCTGGCACCGTTTGAACGAGGTGCATCGAACAATTGCGTTACAAGAATTCTTGGAGACGCCCCAATGGCGCAAGTTCGCCAAGACTCAGGCGTACATTGACTTCATGCACGCTCACCCAGCGCGCATTCCTGAGTCCCAGTAACTGCTTCAGTAAAGGAGCCAAGAACCACGGAGGTCTGTCTCGCGGCGGCCTCATTGATCTGTCAAGAGGGGGAGGGTACGAGTGTGACGAGTACACTCCTGCAACAGTACATTGCAAGACATTGTACATGTACTCGTTACGGATACCAATTCGTGCTTTTCCACAGGACGGACGTATACTCGTGGGTACGTCGCTACTGCAATATTGTAATGGTGCTGATGTTACAGTACGACCAGTACCTCCCGGTACGTACAGATATGCATAATTAATCTAACCAGCCAGATGACGCGCCAGAACGAGCTCTTCCATGCAGAAGGAGCCGCGTCGTGAAATCCAATGCTAGGCAGGCCGTGTCTCGAGGACAGATGGCGACGGTTGAGCAGCACTAACGCCTGACACGTAAGCAAAGCTTGCAGGCGTAACTAGTCTGGGCTGAAACCTATTTAAGCCCAGTGCAGTAGAGGGAGGTGACAGAACCTTTTAACAATTCCTTTGTTCACTTACAACATCTACTGCCTAAGTACAACAGTGAGACATCTTTCAACAATCGCCTCTCGACAACATCATTTTGCAATCTTTCAACAACAGAACTAGACATACAAGAACAGATTTGTGCTAGCGTTTAGCTTTCAGAGGCTTACCGCCACACCGGTGTACCGATAATTAGCACTCAACATCATCATTAATCCTAGTATATCAGCAACTTTTTCTTTTCTTTTTCATTGTGATCCGGGCCGGGCCGGGCGGGGATATTGTAGCGTTGTCGTAATCTCGTGAAGCGATCATGTGAGGGTGTTACCAGTCCACATTGGTGTATGTTTCATTGACAAGCTGATTGCCAAGCGTGCCGCTTGGAGCATACCGCCAGATGTTGTTCCATCGTCGAATTGAATCGAAGAACAAACTATGGTCAACTACGTAGAATCCACATAAGTATTTCAGGGGCGTCTTTAATTTTGACAAAAATGTTCTCAGCATTTAAAAGGGCATCGCGGCAGCGGGCTCCAATATTGCAAAGAGGGGTACATAAGCCATAGTGAATAAAGGTGGGCCCTAAGAGCCCCGGTAAAAGCTCTTGCATGCCACAAACCCGTCCCCAACGGTGCGGACAGATCGTTGCGATTAAAAATGGAAATGTTAAACGGCGAAGTTTCGCCAATAAACCATCTAGACTAGCGGAAGAACGCAGTGACGGTGGGGGCACCGGTACTGCCCCGTAAGTAAGCTATGGCGGGAGACGGTACTTCACGCAATCTTTAGGTCCAAACTGAGTATATTGTAGCGGATTATGAATGAAATGGGCTATCGGGGAGGTGGGGGATATTTACCCATTAGGATGGATGTCGGGTCGCATAAGATCACCAAGAGGATTCTTGTAGGCTAAAGGGCGTTCTCGAATTACCTTAGGAGCAAGGTGACTTCGGGGAGGTCTTTGATGGTGGGCTCGACACCAGTCCATGGTCGCCTCGTCGGCCAACCGGTTAGTGGGTAGATGGTGTAGCTGTCGGGTGAGCTCATCTTAACGCGACAGCCTAAGCCTTCGGGAGGCGAGGGCGTGCGGTGAAACTGCAAATTCTCCTAAAACAAAATGGCATATGTCGGAAGGTTGGTTGCTATGTGAGGTGGCATGGATTTGGCCGAAGGGAATACGTGATTGTGTGAAGCAAGCTGATGTAACACGGCTGTCACCGAACACGAGGTGGGTAGATCAATCCGGGTTTCGAGGTAGGCGAACTACAGAGGTGTGGGGAGAGGGGTGACGAGTTGGGAGGGCATACGAGAGGGTTGGAAGTCTGGTTCGTTAAGTCTTCGCGGGTTAGTTAGCAATTGTATTTATTTGTTTGTGGAGCCAATTTCGAGCGGTCGAGCAGGCCGAAGAGAGGGGATTGGCGCAGGTCGACTATCCATGAATGAAGAGGCCATGGAGCCAGAAACTAGCAAGGGGAGAGGCGGGAGTGGAGTACGGGCATATAGTAAATAGTTTGTCGATCGTCCTGATCGGGAGTTCAACGGCCGCTCCGAGAAGGGTATAAGCTGGGTCAACGGCAAGGACTAGCGGGTTTTTGAAGCATGTGCCAAAGGGGACACTTACTACTAAGTTGTTACCCGGGATTGGATTTGGAAAGTCCTCATGGGGGAGTTGTGCGGGCTACATAAAGGGGGTGATGGGGTGGCCGTAAAGCGGCTCCGTGGCGGCTCCGCAAATCGGGTCTGCGATGCGATGGGAGCATCGTGCAAAATGGTATGTTTGTAAGGCAGAGGGAGGTTCCGCGGTGGGAGTCGAAATCATGTTCGATATGCGTACATGGGTAAAGAGGCAGGGCATAGTTCGGACGACTTGTTGGTGTGACTTTCGAGTGTCTTGGTACGCAAGGTGACAACTTCCGACCATGCCATAGTTGACATGGGCTTGAGGGGCGGTGGAAGGGAACGTCCGGTCCCTCTGAGAGGCGTGCGGCAGCGCACAACGTGGCCAAACTTGGGGATACCGTGGCTAGCTATGTTCCGTTTCTGTAAATCTTGCGGAAGCTATACGCACTACTAATGGGGTCTTTCGGACTGGAGGTCTTTGTAGACATCCACATATTTGAACCCGCCGCAACAATGCGCCCCCCTCCTACAAGCGTTGGGATGCGGTGCTTCGCTTCCGCACGGTCGACAGTCAGCGGTGCCTCCCCAATCCATAATTTCTGCCGTTCAGTGTGAAGTTTCGGTGCCTCCCCAAAAGTTTCGACGATGGGGCTACCACTGTGAACTCCAAAAAAAAAAGTTTTATCTCTTTCCCTTATGATTTAGTTCGTCCTCGAATGGCGGCCCCCCTTCGGTGGTGCGCCCGGGCCAACCGGTCTTCGAGGGGGTTATTGTCCGTTGCGTATTGGTTGTCAATGTCGGGCCGCTAAAATGTCCCGGTCGAAACTGCATGAACGGTGTTGCTTTCAATCTCGCGCTTTATCTGCGTCCTATTGCCAATTTCACTTCTGCGGATATATTCTTCGGAGTTTTTCAAAAGCCCTCCGTGCATGGCTTTTTTAGCGGCGGCGAGTCCTGAGGATTCCGGCGTCACATCACGCCGCTGCTCCTCCTTGGTGCTGCTAGGGTTGTGATCCATCCCTTTGGTTGGCTTGACGAGTTAAACGACGTTGCCGACGTCTAGCGAGCGCGCTTCCATAGCAGTGCTTCCAGTCCGATGCCGACTCCAACGCCTCCCTCCGTCACCGATGCGCCTGAAATCTCCTCGCCAAAAACATTCCACAAATTTATGATGCCATCACCTCCTCATCGAGATAAGGATCCAATGGTATCATATCACGAAAAACATCTTGGACAGCCCGAGCTGAAGATCTTGACGCTGTTGGGTACAAATATTGGTTTTAAAGCCCTCCGGACATGGCTTCCCTGATAACTCTTAATCGCGCAGATCGTAGCCGTCGGCTCACCTCGCCTAGCCCCCTACCGTAAGCATGGCACGACTACAAGGTGACAAAGGCGAACCTCGGGGAGGCGGGAGTAAGTGCTGACACGCCTGCGAGCGCACCGCCCTCCCGGGCCGCCGCTGCGCCGCCGGCGGGAGCCTTGGCCCCTCACTTGATTGTGTGCACATTCCCGGGGACGCCTCCTAAAAGGTCAACGCATTTTTGCGGCGTCCCTTCATCTAGAAGCTCTCAACGAATCCCTGGCTGCGACCGTTGCTCCGGGTCGCTGCGATGTTATATGGCCGTCCATATACCTTTACGTTAACGACTCCTTTAATGCGTATGGCCCGGCTTTGCGCATCCCGTGTACCGCGGCGTTCATCAACGCTGCGGTATCGGTGCCATTTCTTCGCGATATGTGCCTCCCGGGTATACGGAAATTGGGCAGCGGTTGCAACAAGCGAATATATTTTGAGCGCTTACTATGACGACTTCCATTGCTTTGGAACACCGGCGTTTCGTATTGCCAACGGCACAGCCATGTTGTCGGTGTATGCTAGCGTCGGCCTCATAGTTAACACCTGCAAAAAATGGTTTGTATCCCCCTTTAGGTGTGGGTGATACTTTCGATGACTGTATGCCGACGGTCACACCTACACGGCGTAAATACATGTCTCCACCCAAGGTACGAAAGTAATGGGGGGACTTGTCGGTACATTGACTTTGATGAGGACATGTTCTAAACGGTTTGACGCGAGTACGAATCCTATGGCGATTATTTTTTATAGCAAGTACCGACAAATTGGTTGCTATCCTTGTTAGCACTAGCATCCTGTTGCCTAGTGCTTATGTTCAAGGTAGCTATTTGTCATCCTAGTACTTAGTGTTATGCTATTAGCGGTACTCTATTCCCGATTAGTGGCGGTCGGCCGGCCGTACCGGTGCCTTCGCCGGCCGCCATCTCTCTCTTCTTGTTAGAGTTGGGAACGGATAGTTACACGGAGGTCGTGCCGGCCCCACAAGGGGGGCCGGCTGTGGGGACTAGAGAAGTGAGAGGAGAGAGATGGCGGCCGGCGAAGGCACCGGCAAGGCCGGCCGACCGCCACTAATAGGGAATAGAGTACCGCTAATAGCATAACACTAAGTACTAGAATGACAAATAGCTACCTTGTACATAAGTACTATGCAACGGGATGCTAGTGCTAACACCCCCCCTCAAGGTAGCCGAGGTCTTGACGTCGTCCTAGCTTGCGTTGAGGAAGGTGTCATCTTGGTAGAAGGTGTAGTGCTTGTAGCGTGTGTCTCCGGCCGGGTAGGTGTAGCGACATGCGCTCACAAGAGTTGCCGATATGAAGCAGTTCCGAATGTACTGTGTAATGTACTATTCTGACATGTAGCGGGAAAAACTGTCCACGGGGGAATTAGCCGACGCATGAGAGCGACCGGCGAGGAAGAAGCACAGCCAACAAGGCCGTTGGGAGCGTGTAGGCACGCAAAAAACATAGACGGGCGCTCGTGTTGACTCCCCCTTTTCGCCGTGGGAAAGTTAAGCTCCTCGCTAAGTAAGGTGAGCGTTGCGGCATTACCTCGGGAAAAAACAATAACAATACTAATTAAAGTACGCACGGGCCGAATTTTTCGCGGGTCGGTCTGAAAAACCAGATCCGGTCGAGAGCATCGGTAGGCTGAAGGCTAGGTGAGACAGAAAGCTGGGTGGGGCGAACGTGGCGCCGGGCGCTTTACACACGCTCTTCTCCTTTTTACGTGGGAGATGGTAGGGCAGTCGCGGACAACCAGCTCGAAGGCGAAGCGTGGGGTCGGTGGGACGATGAATTACTAGCGTGGCGCCGAGCGCTTTACACACGCTCTACTCTTTTTTACGTGGGAGTAGGTAGGACTAGCGTGGCGCCGAGCGCTTTACACACGCTCTTCTCTAGTGTAACTTGGTGGAGGGCCCATAACCTATTAGAGTTGGGAACGGATAGTTACACGGAGGTCGTGCCGGCCCCACAAGGGGGGCCGGCTGTGGTGACTAGAGAAGTGAGAGGAGAGAGATGGCGGCCGGCGAAGGGACCGGCAAGGCCGGCCGACCGCCACTAATAGGGAATAGAGTACCGCTAATAGCATAACACTAAGTACTAGAATGACAAATAGCTACCTTGTACATAAGTACTATGCAACGGGATGCTAGTGCTAACACTTCCCACTTCATTAGTCACCATAGCCGGCCCCCTTGTGGGGCCGGCACGACCTCCGTGTAACTATACATTCCCAACCCTAACAGGTTATGAGCCCTCCACCAAGTTACACTAGAGAAGAGCGTGTGTAAAGCGCTCGGCGCCACTCTAGTCCTACCTACTCCTACGTAAGAAACAGTAGAGCGTGTGTAAAGCGATCGGCGCCACGCTAGTAATTCATCATCTAACCGCCACCACGCTTCACCTTCGATCTGGTTGTCTGCGACGATCCTACCATCTCCCACGTAAAAAGGAGAAGAGCGTGTGTAAAGCGCCCGGCGCCACGCTCGCCACACCCAGCTTTCAGTCTCACCTAGCCTTCAGCCTACCGATGCTCTCGACCGGATCTGGTTGTTTAAAACCGACCCGCGAAAATTCGGCCCGTGCGTACTTTAATTAGTAATGTTATTGTTTTTTCCCGAGGCAACGCCGCAACGCTCACCTTACTTAGCGGGGAGCTTACTTTTCCCACAGCGAAAGGGGGGAGTCAACACAAGCAGCGCCCGTCTATGCTTTTGCGTGTCTACACGCTCCTAACAGCCATGTTGGCTTTGCTTCTTCCTCGCCGGTCGCTCTCATGCGTCGGCTAATTCGCCCGTGGACAGCTTTTCCCGCTACATATCAGAATATTACATTACGTAGTACATTTGGAACCGCTTCATATCGGCAACTCGCCGGCAGCGGCACGTTCTTGTGAGCGCATGTCGCTACACCTACCCGGCTTGAGACACACGCTACAAGCACTACACCTTCGACCAAGATGGCACCTTCCTCGACGCAAGCTAGGACGACGTCAAGACCTCGGCTACCTTGAGGGGGGGTGTTAGCACTAGCATCCCGTTGCCTAGTGCTTATGTACAAGGTAGCTATTTGTCATTCTAGTACTTAGTGTTATGCTATTAGCGGTACTCTATTCCCGATTAGTGGCGGTCGGCCGGCCGTGCCGGTGCCTTCGCCGGCCGCCATCTCTCTCTTCCCACTTCTCTAGTCACCACAGCCGGCCCCCCTTGTGGGGCCGGCACGACCTCCTTGTAACTATCCGTTCCCAACTCTAACAATCCCAAGCGTACCTAATTCTGCCATGTAGGTCTTAAGAATAGGGGGGTATGCCGGGGGGGCTCCGTTTCCATCCCTCTCCGTGGGTAGTAACAAAATGATAAAAATCTTACATGTCAATATCTATCGCTACAAATGTACATATAAAACTAGTGATGTCGCTATCTCCACAATGCTTGGCCCGCTCCCGCGGCTCAAGGGCGTTGATCAGCCCAACTAGACAGCGTATGCTTGTCGAATCGGGACTATTTGACCTTTGCTTATTTGCGACTCCGGTCGTGCCAGGGGTAGGGGAGGGGGGGATGCAAACAATCCCCTCGCTCAAGTCGTCGACGGTCCCGTCTCGACGCACGCACATTCTAGTGTGAGATAACCGCTGCTCCTCCCGTCGCAGCTCGCCTCCTAACGAAGGCTCACCTCCTCCTTCGGGTCCGGGGGCGAGAAACCACAGCTGTGCAAACTAACATCTAGTTGTCGCTCCTGCCTTCGCGACAATTTCTTTCATGCCCATGGTCGATCGCTAAGTATTTCTAGCATCGACTAATCCGCGAAATACCGCCCGTACTCTGCCCTTGTGATTTGATTTGCCAAATGCACTAAACGGACACTGGGCTGCCGCGATAGCCCTTAGCTCAACGCCTAAGGCAGCATGTCGGTTGTGGGACCGACAAAGGGAGAGGTTGGGGGGCACAATGGGGTCGTGACCACAATGGGGTCCTAACCACAAAGGTTATGAGTACGGACATTTTAACCGAAGCCCGCCGTACACGGTTTTTGCGGCGGCGGCCAATAACGAGGATCTTCGCCGCAAGACCTTACCGCTCCTCCAATCGCGGTTGTTCTCCTCGCTGGTGGTATGGAGCCCCCCCCCCCAACCCCCTTGGGTGGGCTCCGCCTGAGGCACGGTAGTCGACGTCTAGCGAGCGCCCTTCCTTTACACTCCTTCCCGGCTATCCGCCGCCATATCCAACACCCACATCCCACCGTTGATCCGTCCGCACCCTCTTCGCTTCCACACGCTCCTCAAAAAACACGCGCCATCCGCCAGAATGGGACGGTATATGAGGAGTATATTGTCTTGCAAAAACATATTGGACGGCCCGAGCGGGAGATCTTGGTGTCGGTAGAGCATAAATGATATTTTAGAATAAAGCCGTACGTACTGAGGCTTCCCGACACCCGGTGCTCGCGCGTATCGTAGCTGCCGGATCTTCCCCGCCTAGCCCCCAACCGTGCCAAGGTTAACACGGCTATAGGGTTGCCAATGCCCACCACGAGGAGGTGGGGGTGAGTGCCGATGGGTGGTACGAGTATAGGGTTGCCAATGCCCACCACGAGGAGGTGGGGGTGAGTGCCGATAGGCCTACAAGTGCACCCGCCTCCGGGGCCGCCGCCGCTGCGTCGCCGGTGGGCGCCCCTATGGCGAATTTCTAGCGGTTTGGCAGCTCGCCGTCATCCCCACACGGCTCTCCGTAATTATCAACATTGCAACTGCCGCTTCCGAAACCTTTGTCTCTCTCGGGGACTTGGTATGGGTGAGGGCTACGGAAACATCGTCAAGACCTTCATTATCAAGCGCGTTGACATTGTCACTCCATACGTAGGGACCAAGACATCGATGTGCCTTCTCGCCGCGTGTCTACCCCAGAGCACCCGCTCCGAGGTGTCCCTTCCCATAAGTTTTATGCACATGAAGGTGGGGAGCTTGGTTGTATTAGCAGATGCGGCCGAGGTTGGGGCGGTGGACTCCGTTGGACTCTGTATTGGCAGTGGACTCCGTTGCTGGTTTCTTACAACTTAAGATGCCCGAGTGCGCTTGGAAAGCTATCGACAAATTTCCAACAAAGCCCATTATGTACAACGTGCGAGTGCATATATCAAAGCGGTGTCCCGACGGCTTACTGCTCCGGGCGGGGAGGCTAGCGTCAACGATGTTGAGCCGATGTGATCATTAGAGCTCACTTCGGGGCGGGCGCGCTCGGATGCAACGTGCGGTGACCATGGTATTGCCGAGCCCGAACCCCTCATATTTACGGCCTTGGAGATGCTACCCCCGAAACGTACAACGGGGGCTCGTGCATGTTGCGTCACCGAAGTACGATCAAAAGCGAGTACGCAAATCGGTCTCTCGGCGAACTTTCTTCGCTCTCCCGTACCGATCGCCCCTATGTTACTTTGCATTCTCTATTGATGTCAGCCCTATGTCGCAAGCCAACATCGGCAAGCGCTTGAACTTGCTTCGCTTCGGAAATTTTGCTTCTATGTAGCTTTCTCGCGCTAGGCCAAAGTCTAGGCGTCTCGAAACTCGTTCCAACCACGACACCCTTGCGTGTTTGCTTCGGACCCGCCTCATGTGGGCAGCTTGGGCGAGCTCCGTGACAATTCCTAGACCACTAGTTTGAGCGACAAAACAATTGACATACAAATTAAGACATAAAAGCGCTGCGATACCGTGTTCCGCTTCGCGGTTTGGCGCACCTTCGGACTACCGTCATCCGCCAGCATTATGTATATTGCTCACTCCTCACCGCTTGGGCTTCTTCCCATCTTTCGGTTCAAGCTATGGTAGATGCCTTCGAGTCAACGGGTGTCGACGTGTGAGATGAGGCTTGGGTATTCGCATTTGTGAACCACTTGATCCATTATGGCAAAGATCCTTCTCTCTATACCACCCATTCTTGGTTGATGACGGCAATTGCCGAAAGTATTTCCGAGGTTCGCGGCTCACTCGGAGTTGGCGCTGAGGTTCTCAAGGATCCCACCATTGTATTTGTGCAAATTCCCAACGGCAACGATGGCCTCCATGTATGTGTGGGTGTGATGCACTATCATGCATACATGGCATCCGGGGCTCAAAATCTGATTTAGTAGATTCCGTGGTTTCCGGCTTTTTGACGTTTGCAGCCCACCCGTTTCAAGCGCACACTCTTCGTCGCGCTGAAAATGGCAATGTTGACAGATGCTCAAGGAGGGTGTGTAGTCGCAAGACATACGTGCGCTCCATTTCTTTTTCGGTCGTGGAATTTGGCGCTGTCGGTGGCTACGTAATGGCTTTTAACGAAACTGCCTAAGCATGCAACCGCCTCTAGCATGCAACCAAGGGGATGCATGTGGGCAAGCTGTTGGGTGTCGGCGCCGAACGGATTACATATCCTTGCACGTCGCTCACGCAGACAACGCCTTGCGTGGGCGGTCCGCCGCCGTTGAAGATGCGGCGGCCGCTTTTTCCTATGCTAGGATGACCTCACATGCCACGGCTTTCTTCACCCTCGCCATGGACCGCAAGCTTGTTTACGTTTCTTCGCCCGGCACGTGAGGCGCCGCATGTCGCCTCGGCGTGTTACTTTTCCTTCCTTGTGTGTAGGTTTTCCTCGTTTTCTTAGCTTGTGCATTGTGTGGTCCTTTCAATTGCCGTGCCCTTGCTTTCGCTTCATCTGAGTATCATACTTCGTACGGACACTGAATGATAAGTGAATAGAGTTTGTCAAGGGAACTCTCGTTCGAGCTTACAAAACGCCTCCCGCAGAGCGTGACTGTGAGTAATAGGCAGCGTCGTTTACCTGCTAGTCCCATACCCTCGGGGCGTAAAATAAAACGAAATTTCATAGTATACAGATGCCTGTACCCGTACTTTACTTGTTCCTTGGACACAGGTACATAGAGTCATGCCATATTTGATTATACTCTCGAAATCTGCAGTATCATCACGATGCGACTCCTGCAATTCCCGGCTCGCTTACTCGCGATGCTCATTGTGCACCCGCTCACTACTGCCTGACCCAGCGTTTCTTTTTGTCCTCGACCAAAGGTGCATAGCATACACGATCTCGAAGGCAATGCATTCAAGCGTCCGTCTAAAAAGAGTGAACACCCATCAAGCGACGGGGCAGGGTAACATAATTCGGAGGACAGCCGTTATTTCCGTACTGGCTTCAAGTGTTGTATGTCGACCCCCTTCGCCTATTTTGCCGTGACGGGAACGTGTTCGGGCGTTTCCGTTGTTAGGGGACAGAGAGGGATGCATCACGTAAGCAGTTTATGCGTCTTCAGGTTTCCGTTTTTGCCATTTCTGTAGGGGGACCTGGACCGTCGCACTTTACAAAATACATGCAGTAAACAACGCGCCATGACAATGAATTACACAATTTCAACTCGGTGTTACGTTAAGACGGAATACTGGCTCAAGTCGAGCTTTTCAAGGTTGGATATGAGCTTGCACAGGTATGATATCCCACAGTGCTTCTCGTGTTATAATTCATTGCGTTTTTCTTGTGTTAGCGGCCGCCTCAAACGTTCTTATTCATCTTCCAAAAGTTACCTGACAGCTGGATTGTTTACTGCATCTTGAGTTCATGTCAGAGCCAGCGTGATGACGCCGGTACCTTTGGGGATTGCCCTAAAGTCTTTGAATGGAACGAACACACTCGGGATTATCGCGTTTCTGTGTCTCCAGTCTATGTATGCATCGTGTCCCGCCTGGTTTTGCCGGATCGCCGTATACGAGACTGTGCCGTACAAGCCGCAAGTCCACGACAGTTGTCGATCGTCCCCGTTTTCATAATATTATACCGTACTCTTGAGCTTGGTAACCAACGCTTTCGTCATTTTGAGAAACCTTTGAGCAACAATCTTAATTTTGAGGGACCTATTTCGGTTTGCATTCTGTTTTTTCCGGCAGGGTGACGCTCGAGGCATAAAGGCGCACGTCGAGCATCGGTCTTGACAACTCGCGCCGCTTGACGGTCGATTTTTAACCACCAGTACGGCAGGTCCATCATATCGAGGGTTTATTATCGTAGGACCGCGCAAATTGGAAATTAACGGTTTCTACTGAAATTCTTTTCAGAAACGATTGAAAAGCCACAAATGTTAACTTGTAAAATTTTCTTACAAGAAAAAGCAGTGGAGGCCACCAAGCAAGAAAAAGAAAGAAAGGAAGAAAAAACCCTAAGCCCGAGGAACAGGAACCCAAAGCCACAAATGTTAACCCTTGGCAGTTTTATTTGGTGGCCGTTATTCGTCGCTTCCGTGGCATGGGTGCAGCGGACTCTCGTGGTCAATGCGCTCTAAGAGTTATGTCCGCATACAGCATTTCGTTCGTCGATCTACTTTTGTTCCCTTTCGACGGTTTTTGGGGGAATCCTTATTCCTCGGGCTTTTTGGCCTGTGGCACTTTTTCCTCCTTTTTCCTTTAGGCTCGGTGGTTTCCATTTATTTTTCTTCTAAGTTATCAGTTATATTTTCAAAAACGATCCAACAAATCTCCCAGCGATACTGACCATAGTAAAAAGTGTCCGTCATAAACAGAATGTTTAATTCAGACGCCAAGTTAAAATGTTGATTTTTACCATCAATAATTCGGCGAACGGAGCGAGTTGTCGTTGAATTAACAGACTCGAGCTGTCGACAGCCTGCCGACTTGGTTTTCCCTCTGGATCTCCGGGTTGATCATTGTCGCAATCTGAATTGTCGCAGGTTCAAGATCCAGCCGGGCGCCCGCAGCGAAGGCCCGCGGCGTCGCGGCGGTGGATACTTAACAGTGAAGCCCCCGCCCT
>JAPMLY010002250.1:0-65481 GCA_026401115.1 Tetraselmis chui | reverse complement strand
GATCTGATTAACAACATTGATTGAGGCTCGTCGATGCTGCCACCCGTCCGTCACGTGCTGCTTCGCAACAGCACGTTCAATTCTCCAGCAGGCTTTCTAAGCTAACCTGTGTGTTGATACACGAGCTATGTTATGGTACAAAAGGAGAATCCGCTAAACGATTAGCTGTTAGGCAGTCTGACCGTACGGCACCACCACCACCACCACCACCACACACGCCCCAACGCCACACAATAAGGACGGTGCGTGAGCCATCACAGGAAACCAGATGGGGAGGGGAGGCTGGAGGAGACTGGACTGGCTACTATGTGTGCCAATCTGGATGTGACGAGCACATGCCCCTCCTTAACGCGGCCATATAAAACCATTAGTGAGTAAAGTCGCCGAACGCCTTCTATTGATTGAGAGCCGACGTGCCGCACGCTGCCGTTCCTCCGTCTGCCCACATAACCCATCAAAGGACATAAACGGGATATATAAGAACCTGGGTAATGCAGCAAATAAAATTGAGAAAAATAATTAGAGATAAGGGCGAACCGTAGTGTTGCCCCACTGGCCCCGTGCTGGCTGGCGACTCGTCCACGCCGTTGTCGTGCGACTCGGGCGCATGGAAGCCGTCCAGATCGATGGGGGGGAGGTCGTCCAGCGGGATATTACTCTCCGCCGCCTGCATGCGCAGCTGGTCGTTCTTCGCCTTCAGCTCCTCAAACTTCGCCCGGAATAGCTCCAGCTCCTGTGTGTTTGGTTGCGTGCATCCGTGCGTGTGTGTGTGTGTGTGTAGGGGCCGGGGGGGGGGGGGGGGGGGGGGGGGGGGGGGGTGGCAGTCAGCCATACTGGCACAACCAACATACAAGTGCACCAAATCCCACTCATAACAACCATTGGAGCTCCATACGTCGAAAATTTGTTTGTTTTGCTCCACAAGTCCGTCCGCCCTTTTTCCCAAATCTTCGCTCTCCGCCTGCCAGCCACACCCGAGGAGGAGGAGGAGGAAGAGAGGAGTTTACAAGTCAGTTCGATGAAAAGGATGGTGACGGGGCGCTGGCTTCACTGTGGGCGCATTGTTGGTGCTCACTTTTTTTCGGATTTTCGACCGCCGCGCAGATTCCCGGTTGGCCTGCTTCCTGCGGAGAGCCTTTTGCTCCCGCTCACTCAGCTGCGACGGATCCTGACCACATCAACAAAGCAGCACATCCTCTTGAGAAACCAGACCAGACTGTGGATGCTAACTAAAATTCCATCCCAAACCCCACCCAACTCCTGAAAAGACACGCACACTCACTATCTCTCCATTTCGCAACACACACACTCACACACACACACACACACACACACACACACACACACACACACACACACCTCCATGGAAGCAAACCCCGCATCTACGCCCCCCTTCAAACTCAACACCACCACACTCAACTTATTTTAAAGGTACCTGCTGTACCGGTAACACGCCCATTCCGGGATTCAAGACCTGAGCTCCTCCCTCCTGCGACAGAAGCAAGGGTGGGAAGTCTCAGCAACTTGACACGTCAAGAACTTTCACACACTGAGTACAGAGGTCACGGTATCACCAGCAAAAGGGAAATAGGCGTGTACCGGCCGGGCGGGCTGTGTGCCTGGCTGGTAATAAGCCCTACAGTTTCACACAGCACAGACACACCCTCAGCCCCCACCCGCGCCCATCGAACATGCAAATATACACGCAATTGTAAAAGATTATCCCTTTAGTCACGCGCAAATGTGTTTGTGTGTGTGTGTGTATAAGAGAGAGAGAGAGAGAGAGAGAGAGAGAGAGAGAGAGAGAGAGAGAGAAGAAGGGGGGGGGGGGGGGGGGGGGGGGGGGGGGGGGGGGGCTATTTCAATTGTAAGGAAATAGACTGCAGATTGCTGGAGTGCACTGAGATGCCAACGAACGGCTGTATGCCCTCGCTAGAAAAGCCGCAGTGCAAAAATGCTGCAGAGGTAGCAGTGTGTTAGCATATGTGCGTACATCGAAGTGTGTATGTGTACGGGCGCGCGCGCGCGTGTGTTGGTTGAGGGGGGGGGGGGGGGGGGGGGGGAGTGAATATCCAGGTGTGTATGTTTGTATGTGTCCATGTCCATATGCCTCTGTTAGAGAGCGTGTGAGTAAGTGTGCGTGCGTGCGAAAAATTGTAAGTGCGTAAATGTGAACGCGTTTGTATATATAGTGCGGAAAGTGTGTATCGGTGCATGCGTGTGTGTTAAAAAAAAAGGTCAGTGCGAGACTGTGTGTGTGTGTGTGTGTGTGTGTGTGTGTGTGTGTGTGTGTGTGCTTTTGCAACCTTGAGTGCGCGTAAAAGTGGCTGCGGCGCTCACCATCCATACGCAGGCTGTGGGTAGGCGGCTTGGGGTATTACATACTGATAGGGGCTCATAACCTGGTAGAGAAGCATTCCACGCGCTTAAGCAAAGGGGGTTCATCAAATAGTGACATAAATATGGACCTCTTCCGTCAAAGAGAGGATATTATCGACGGCAGAAGCGACGTGGACAGAAAAAGGGTGGGCGGACCTGGTACTGCTGCTGACCCGTGGAGTAAGAGACAGTTGGGTAATACCCCGGCTGCGCAGTATAGAAGCTGCCCTGCGGAGTGGGACCGAGGGTAGTTGGTGGTCAGCGCGCGCGGTGGGTACTGTTTCATAATTCCAGTCAAAGTCGAGCCAAATCAGATTTTATTTGGGAAAATATTACGGGGATACTTGTCGGCGAAGAGCGCCAACACAGGACCGCGTTCTACGGCGCCCGCACCCGAGTTTGCAGTGTCAGAAATTAAGGGGTGAGGGAGTAGCTAAGTGTGTGGAGGTAATAAATAGAGGGGGGAGGAAGGCTGTTGGGGGGGGGGGGGGGGGGGGTTGAAGAGGTCGCGTACCTGTGCCGCCACTTGCGAAGGGTCCGTTACAGTCAGCGCCGTCCCACCCGGCTGCATCTGCGGCGCACCGGGCGGAGCAGCACCTACCGCCGCCGCCGCCGTGGCCTCGCTCATGGCAAGGCCAATCAGCTGCTTTTGGACCCAACCTGCCGCTACTATCACCACCTGCCGCTGCCCTCGCGCGGCCCTGTCGGAGCGCCTGGCCGCGTTCCGTTGTTGTAAGAAACCTAAAAGCTCCGCTGCCCTTCCGAAACGATGCCACGCGCGCGCGGGAACAAATATATACGAGCGCGCGGTGAAAAAGCGGACACTTGTCTTTTCGTGTCCTTGTACGGATCGCTCCCTGTTGACCCCCAGGCGCTAGATGCTCCCAGCGAGTGATGGCGCACTCCTCGAAGATTTGCGCCCGACGTTGTAACAGCAGCGCCCACTCCGCAGCTATGTTCGCTGTGGCTCGTTACAGCTCAACTGGTGGTGCCTGAGTAAGCGCGAGAGCCAAATATATACGATATCCCAGTTTCAGATTCAAACTACTATCAATACAGTCGTCGTCCGTCCGCCTGTGTCTCGCTACCTATACTATTACTGCTGCAAATATATATGTCGCGCACGCGCGCGGGTCATTGATCACCAGCATCGAGAGTACAGGTACAACAGGGGAAAATACAATCCGTGGTCATGCGGGTTTTACACAACATAATGCTCGATTTCTTTTCTACAAGTAGAAAAAGAGTGGAAACTACAAAGCAAATGAAAATGAAAGACCCCCTCGGGTCTATTTACCCCGGGGGACAGGAAGACTTGCAACAGGAAGCGCTGCCCTTCTGCAAAGCATCACGAAGAACCCAAGGCGCCATGAAGACCCACAGAAAGGCGTTGTATGAATTCCCGACGCCTATCAACCAAAACCAGGCGGAACGGAATAGAAGTAGCTAGACCAGCGAACAAATTCCTTCATGCGGACTTTGAGTGCTATGCTGCTTTCTTACATGCACATAACGCCGTAGTAAAAAGAAACACAAGTATATACGCACATCCGCAAAGTGCGAAGGGGAATCTTTGGCATGTAAGCGGTAGGACAGAGATGCGAGTACGACCCTAAATTACCTGCAATATGGCAATGTCAACAAATAGTAACGAGGGGGAAAAAAGTAATTAGGAAAGTAGTATGTGCCACTATTTGTATAGTCGCTTTAATTTAGACATTCAGTAATAACTAGAATAAAATCGGCGATAAATATAGCAAAATTGAAATTGAATTGCATCAATACTGCAGGAAAATGGTCCGGCTGCTTGTCTAACTAACGGCCACCAGTCGTATTATAGGAAATACACGTTTCCCAAAATAAAATCTCTTACTGGCGGCACGCATTTAAATACTCGCCACATACTTTCGCAATGGCCATGCACCTCGATTGGGGGGGTTAGAATTATGAGGTGCGAACAACACGGCGCGTTCTCCACTGGCTTGAACACCTTTATCATCATGCCCCAATTACTATGGGCATACACGTCGGATTTACGATCAATACTTCGCGACCGAAATTCGTGCATGTGCACGTTAGCCACGCCTCTATGCGTAGCTCGGTACACGGAGTATCGCGACGAGTAGGGAGAGTACTCAACATTGGGTTCTCATCATGTTTGCACAATTGCACTAGTATCCGCCGAGTGTGTTGCGCCCGGCCGCCTAGAGAACAGCGAGAACGAGAATGGCATGTCGTGTAAATTTGATATATTTTCAAGCCTCCGCAGCAAACATGATGCAGCCGCCGCATCAGCCGCATCAATGCGTCCATGAATTGGTGCCCTATTTAATCAATGCATCTATGAATTAGTGCCATATTTAATCAATGCGTCCACGACATAGTGACATGTTTAATCAATGCGTCCACAAATTAGTGTCATGTTCAATCAACGCGCCCATGAATAAGTGTCCTATTTAATCAATGCATCCATGAGTTATTAGTGATGTATTTAATGGGTGCACAACGAATTACCTGCTATACATTTCCGGGACATCGGTCGCATCGGCGCATCTCATTTGAAATTCTAAAATAATATTACTTATGTTTTTAGTAATTCAGTTTTACTACTTAACTATGTACAAAGGTATCATCATGTAATTATCCGTCTCGTCATTTCATTAAAATAGTATGTGTGAGGAGACCGATGTTGATGCATCAATGCATTCGTCCCGCATTACCCGCATATCAATGCATCCACAAATTAGTGCCCTATTTAAGCGATGTGTCCATGAATTTTGTGCCATATCTAATCAGTAAGTCCAGAAATTAGGAGACTTTCAATCCCATTCAATCTATGCTTCAATGAATTAGGAGAAAAATAAAACGGATGATGCATGACGCATTGCACTTGATGCTTAGTCTTTAAATTTATTTTGAGGCTGATGCGGGGGCTTAGTATTTTTCCTACGTGCCCGAAAATACAACCCAGGAGCACGGGCGAGGGACCTATTGAGCGTAGGGGGCGGTCGACTTGTAGTGTAAGCACCCTAGAGCGCGGGTCGCTGACCTTTAAAGCTTACGCATCGCCGGGCGTAAAAAAATCGGGGAAGTGAAAATGCCTTGAGTGTTGAGCGTATTGGCGAAGCAATTGTGCGGGTACAAGATGTTGAGGGGTTACTAGCCCCGCGCGAATATGGCTAATCTTGTAACCGTAAAAACTTTAGTTGGTTGTACGAGGGCATGGATGACGTCTGATGGCGGATTTGATGCGAAAACCGGCCGGTCGGCATGGAATTGCATACAACAGTTTACGAATTTGAGGAAAGGGCTTCCATTTGCAACTTGACTTGCCTCAATCGGACACCGCACAGAGAAGTTGGGGGGTTTTAAGTCTCCTAAGCTGTGGTTTTTCGGCCCGAATCCAACACACATAGCATGCATCTTAATGTCTTAATGACAGTTTATCCATGATACCCACCTACCTAGGCTAACAGTGAATAAAGAGATTTCAAAATAATTCATTCCTAATGATTATGTTTAGTATTTTTATTGCCAATGTAGAACAAAACCCGACGTCACACACGCGCGCGCACGCGCTCACACACAGGGGGGCGCGCATGCATTCACACTCTCACACTCGCGCACACACACACACACACGCACGCACGCACACACACACACACACACACACACACACACACATAGGGGCGCGTACGCACTCACACACACACACACAAACACACACACACACACACACACACAGGGGCGCGTACGCACTCACACTCACACAAACACAAATGCGCGCGCGCGCACAGGGGGGCGAGCACGCATTCACACACACACACACACACACACACACACGCGCGCGGGCACACACACAGGGGGGCGCGGACGCATTCACACTCTTGCACCCACACACACAAACACACACACTCACACACACACACACACACACACGCGCGCGCGCGCGCGCGCGGGCACACACACAGGGGGGCGCGCACGCATTCACACTCTTGCACACACACACACACACACACACACACACACACACACACACACACACACACACACACACACACGCGCGCGCGCGCGCGCGCGCGCACACACAAGGGTGCGCGCACGGGTGCAAAGGCGTAAACCCCCACATAGCTACAGATGCATAATCCCGCGGGAAATGATGTTGTACCTGAACAAGAGCGCAACTACAGGAGCCTATCGGACGGCGACGGACACAAAATAGCGACGGATTGATGAATGAGAGAGACCGACACGCTCGCACGTCAAGCTCTTTATGGTTCAAGGGGCAGTGCGCGGACGCCCCGGATGCGAGCATTTACCGCGCGCAACACAATATTCTGTTACTTTCCGTGACCGAAGCGGCTACATGTACTAGCAGGGAAGATTTATTTCTTGTGGAGGGGATGGATCTCATAGTTCCAAGTAAAGTCGTATCCCCGACGGAACATATTTACGGGTATTTACGCCGGCGGGTACAGTTTGCATCCTGCAGCGACTGCTGATGGACTCGCTCTATTCTGAAACGCTACGCCAACGCGCTCGTTCGGCTGATATGGCATCGCGTTGCACGGGGATATTCACCAAACCTACAGAGCGACGAGGGCGCAGTAGAAGCAACAAGAAAAATATGCATAAACAAGGGATAGGCGAGAGCACAGCGACGACAACATACTCGGTTTATCGCTAATACATAACAGCGATGCGGCTAGGGAGCCTGTATGGGGCCGCAATAGACCATAAAGCATACACTTGCGCGAAGGTAGGCCGCCGTCGAAACTAGAACACGAAAAAATTCCTCAACGGAAAAGGTGTGTAGGGGCTGCGAGAGGCTGGCTGTGGAGGTTACATCCGCGTGAATCCCACGAAACTGGACTAATAGGAACCGCCGAATTTGCGAGTCACGCTGCTTGTGTTATGCCGTGCCATGTTGCTGTCTGTTTGCTGTGATTTGCGAGAAGACGGCGCTGCTGCAGTACAGTAGGAGCAACAACGCGACAGTGCACCGGACGCGCGTGTCCTCCTCGCAACACCGTCCAAGGTTAGAGTTACCCTAAAGAGCCTACAGTACGGGATGTTTACTTTTCGTACCTGTCTTGGCGTGGAGTGCGACGCCCCGCCCTCTTTGCAGTGGCCTGGCGCAAGGGCAACGCCGCTGTGGCAACTTTCCGTTTACGAGCAACATACGGAGCTGGCCTTCCTGTCACTTGATATGGAGGAGCTGGCGTGCCGGCCGCGGTGCTGGCGCCTACTTTCGCGCGGAAGTTCAGGTTTAACTACTCGAAATCTGTCAGGGTGGCAGGGCTGAATTCTGAATCCCGCGCGCTCGGAGACGCCGGCCAGGGAAAGCGGAAAGTACGGCACGCGATTGTATTTTTTGAAAAGTCTACGTGGACGTACACCCGTTCACTGCACGTCAGCAACGTGATTTCCCCAGGCTGTCAGCCTCTCCTAAATAGGATGTTGGATACACATGTCACTTTGCCAGATTGCAAACTTATTTTAGGAGCAAGTGTCCAGTAGTTTATATATTCCATCATCTAGTACTTTGGGTTCCTGTCTCCGCGACGCTTTGCAGGACGAGGGCAGCGCTGAATTTTTTTATTATTTTTTTTGCGCCCCCGAGGATATGGGACTGGCAGGTAAGCCCGGACCGCCACCCTCTGCAGGTGGTGCTTTGCAAGCACGACTGAGAGCAGAATCTCAAAACAAATCTCGAACTCATCATCGATCATGCTTCCGAGCAGGCGACGCTGGTGTGAGTGTATTACGTACCATTGTGCGAGAAGCGTGCCGTACTGCGCTAACCCCACTCGAGGCGAGTGTTGGATTTTAACCAACTAAAACCTTATAATAACATGCAAACAAAAATGAATGCATTCCCGGCGCTCACCAAGAAGGGTTTGCCTTGCCCATCCGGGCGTCGGCCCATTCGAGTAATGCGAGAAGGACCAAGGCCCATCTCACGGAGCAACACCTTTCGGTAGTGCGATATATGAATTACAAAGAAAGCAATATGAGGGAGGGCTTGGCGCCATAACTAGAAAAAACTCCCATTTCTTGTGAAATGAATGGCGCCATGAAGGGAAGGGGGGGCAACGCCTAAAAGTAAGGCAATTATATCTTCGGGGGAAGTAGCGAACTGACGTACAAAACCATTGATGTGGTAGTTGGCCTTTTGATAGCTAACTGCGGGCACCGATTTATTTTGTTTTGCTTGCTACTATTGTCTCTGCATGTAGAAGTGCAAATGGAGGGAGAGATGCAAAGATGTTAATTGTCTAGTGTTTAACTGTATATTGTAATCGAACAAAGGAATTGTTTAAAGGTTTTGACACCTCCATCTACCGCACTAGGCTTAAATAGCCTTTGCCTTAAATAGCTAGCTTGCACATGTTCTCACTTGGTCTACGTGTCGGGTGCTAGGGCTCTCTAACCCTCTCCAACCGACTAGCGACGGAGTTTGTCCGGCATTGGGAACATGTTAGCACTAGCATCCCGTTGTCTTGTGCTTATGTACAAGGTAGCTATTTGTCATCATAGTACTTAGTGTTATTCTGTTAGCGGTACTCTATTCCCTATTAGTGGCGGTCGGCCGGCCTTGCCGGTGCCTTCGCCGGTCGCCATCTCTCTCCTCTCACTTCTCTAGTCACCACAGCCGGCCCCATGTCAATTGATATGGAGGAGCTGGCGTGCCGGTCGCCTGATTTCGTGAGGAAGTTCAGGTTTAAGTACTCAAAATGTGTCAGGGTGGCACTCCTGAATTCTGAATCCCGCGCGCTCAAAGACGCCGGCCAGGACGTGAGGTTAAGTACGGCCGGCGATTGTACTTTTTGAAAAGTCTACTTGGACGTACACCCGTCTACTGCACGTCAGCAACGTGATTTCTCCAGGCTGTCAGCCTCTCCTAAATAGGATGTTGGATACACATGTCGCTTTGCCGGATTGCAAACTTACTTTAGGAGCAAGTGTCCAGTAGTTTATACATTTCATCATCTGCTAGTACTTTGGCTTGGCATCTCCGCGACGCTTTGCAGGACCAGGGCAGCGCTGATCATTTATATTTCTTTTTGCGCCCCCGAGAATATGGGACTGGCAGGTAAGCCCGCACCGCCACCCTCTGCAGGTGGTGCTTTGCAAGCACGACTGAGAGCAGAATCTCAAAACAAACTTCAAACTCATCATCGATCATGCTTCCGAGCAGGCGACGCTGGTGTGAGTGCATTGCGTACCATTGTGCGAGAAGCGTACCGTACTCCACTTACCCACACGAGGCGAGTGTTGGGGTTTAACCAACTAAAACCTTCCAATAACATACAAACAAAAATGAATGCATTCCCGGCGCTCACCAAGAAGGGTTTGCCTTGCCCATCCGGGCGTCGGCCCATTCGAGTAATGCGAGAAGGACCAAGGCCCATCTCACGGAGCAACACCTTTCGGTAGTGCGATACATGAATTACAAAGAAAGCAATATGAGGGGGGGCTTGGCGTCATAACTAGAAAAAACTCCCATTTCTTGTGAAATGAATGGCGCCATGAAGGGAAGGGGGGGCAACGCCTAAAAGTAAGGCAATTATATCTTCGGGGGAAGTAGCGAACTGACGTGCAAAACCATTGATGTGGTAGTTGGCCTTATGAGAGCTAACTGCGGGCACAAATGTATTTTGTTTTGCTTGCTACTATTGTCTCTGCATGTGGAAGTGCAAATGGAGGGAGAGATGCAAAGATGTTAACTGTCTAGTGTTTAACTGTATATTGTAATCGAACAAAGGAATTGTTTAAAGGTTTTGTCACCTCCCTCTACTTCACTAGGCTTAAATAGCCTTTGCCTTAAATAGCAAGCTTGCACATGTTCTCACTTGGTCTACGTGTCGGGTGCTAGTGCTCTCTGATAGTCTCTAACAAACTATAGCGACGGGGCTCGTCCATCATTGGGAAACTCGTCTAGCATTGGGAACTTCGTCGTACGCGTCGTCTAGCTAGCTAGATATAGTACACGGACCGGGAGGTACTGGCAGTACAGTACGCATCAAAACCCTCGCGCTAAATTGCAGTACGACGTAGTCACAATGTACGTCCTTCCCATGGAAAAGCACGAATTGGAATTAGTAACGAGTACATGTACAATGTCATGCAATTTCATGCTGAAAGACTGTACTCGTCACACTCGTACCCTCCCCCTCTTGACAGATCTTGAGGCCGCCGCCAGGGACTGGATCCGCCATTTTTTTGTTGGGTTCGGATCCATGAGTACTTGATTTTTTCGGATCCGGAACTAGTGAGTACCTCTAAAAAAGGGATCCGGATCCCGCGATTACCTGTGATTCTAGGGTTCGGACCCCGCGATTACCTATTGAACCTTGGGTTCGGACCCCGCGATTACCTGTGATTCTAGGGTTCGGACCCCGCGATTACCAGTGATTCTAGGGTTCGGACCCCGCGATTACCTACTGAACCTAGGGTTCGGACCCCGCGATTACCTGTGATTCTAGGGTCCGGATCCAGCGATTACCTGTGATTCTAGGGTTCGGATCCAGCGAGTACCTGAGTTTTTGATTCCGGAACCGAGTACATGAGTACTTCTAAATTTTTTGGTTCCGTTGGATTCGTTGGGTTCGCGATTCCAACAAGTACTCGAAGTACTCATGCAAATTGATACAAATTGCGCATTTTGGGGGAAGCTTGTACTGCAATTTGAATTTTTACATCTCTACTAGTTCTATTGCGCCTGCTCATGCTTGGATCCCATACAGTAGATACGTACAATTCACTTCCCATACTTTCTGCCCGCTGCAAACATATTTAGTACTTTACAGTCTATCCCATACAATTTAGCAAAGCTTTTGGACCCTCCGGCAAGTGCCACAAGCAATGTATGTGAGTTTATAGCCCTCCGGCTCAAAAAAGACACTTGCCATCACAGGGAAACAGATTCCGATGCAGTACCATATTTCACATATGATGTGACAAGTAATGCCAAATGGTTTATCGCATGGCCAGTGCGAGTCCACCAAATGAACATTAAATGCACAAAATATGGATGAAAACAGGTTTCAGACAACCATTTCTTACAGTTTATATAGACTTGTGACAATTGAAATTGAAATTGTTCACAACATGTGACAACCATATTCCTCGCGCATACATAATTCAACAATTACATGAGACTAACAAGGCATCCTCTAGGCTATTTTCCTTGGTGTTCTTCTTGAACGCGTCATGCATTCGCCCCGCTTTGTTGAACAAACGCTCGCATGCAGCAGAGGTAGCAGGCATAGATAAGTATTGCCGCGCCATTAAAGCCAAGTCGGGGTACAGAGCAGCATGTGTTTTCCACCATGTCAACACACAAATGTCCTTGTCCGTTTCTTGGGGCAGCTCAAGGTAACGCTCTAAGTCATCCTTTTCCACGTGCTTGGCTGTAGAGGGCGTCACACGCCCAGTCAAATCCCCGGAAAGGAATGCAGTGAAAGACTTACTCTTCGACGACATCAATTGCTTGCCAAGCTCTGCAACATTCATGCTTGGATAAGCACCGCCTTCTGCTCGCTCTCTTCCGGCTCTGTGAGCGACTGCTCTCCAAATTCCCTTCTTGCAGCCGCCAAAATTGTAGGCGCAAAGTCGGGACGAATGCCATTGAAGTCCAGATTCTTAAACCTGCACAATTCACATTTTTAGTTAACATAGCAAATGCACAAGTAAATTTGCATACACACACACACACACAGGAACACGTAGAGAGCATACAAAATAGGTACACAAACGAACACCACACACACATACACACACATTCAGAAGCAGATGCACATACAAGCCAACACACACACAAGCAGATAAACACAAACACATCCATAAGACACACACATGCATAAGATAAACACACACACAAACATAAACACACATGCATAAGACACACACACAAACACACATGCAGAAGTACATGCGCATACAAGCACGCACACACACACACACACACACATACAAGCACTCAATACAAATATGCATAAGCATATACACGCAAACACACACACACACACACACACACACACACACACAGGACGCTCAGATACAATCACATCTATTTATCAACATTCAATATTTTTATCATGTATATAATAGAAACACATGTGCAAAACTTAAACACATGCACACACAACTATTACAAGGTACTCACCGAATGTCCAGCAATGTCGCAATCCCTATCTTGATGTAATCGTTCTCCCTTATGTTCGTGAAAAAACGCTCAATGATTCCGGCCCGCAGACTCTCCCTTGCCTCCGCCATATGAGGCTCCATGTCCTTCGCTTCGATGGTGTACAAGTCCACATCCCTCCGCTCATCTTGCAGTGAAACGCGCCTGTGTGACGACAACTGCTTTAACAGAGTGCCTAACATAGGGTAAACAAGTGATATAGTTACATAGTCCCCCTGCAGCAAATTCACAACTTGAGCCACTGGCCACAGCACAGTGCAACAATATGCTTAAAGGCAAAGTAACCTTTTATGTGGGAAAGCAAAGAACAGAAAAGCATCACAGAACAACGATAACATAGTGTCGACAAGCTCAACTGCAACGCTATTAATATGGCTTTGATAGAGCACATAAACAGAGACATAAATGTGCGGGCGGAGGCGGGGAGTGGGCGCCATGCGGCGCTACCGAACCGCGCAGTGCAACAATATGCTCAACGACAAAGTAACCTTTTACGTGGGAAAACAAAGAACAGAAAAGCATCACAGAACAACGATAACAAAGTGTCGACAAGCTCAACTGCAACGCTATTAATATGGCTTTGATAGAGCACATAAACAGAGACATAAATGTGCGGGCGGAGGCGGGGAGTGGGCGCCATGCGGCGCTACCGACCAGCATAGTGCAACAATATGCTTAACGACAAAGTAACCTTTTACGTGGGAAAGCAAAGAACAAAAAAGCATCACAGAAAAGCGATAACAAAGTGTCGACAAGCTCAACTGCAACGCTATTAATATGGCTTCGATAGAGCATAAACAAACATAAATATGTGGGCGGAGGCGGGGAGGGGGCGCCATGCGGCGCTACCGAACAGTACAGTGCGACAATATACTAAACGACAAAGTAACCTTTTACGTCGGAAAGCAAAGAACAGAAAAGCATCACATAACAGCGATAACAAAGTGTCGACAAGCTCATCTGCAACGCTATTACTATGGCTTCAATAGAGCAAATAAACAGACATAAATGTGCGGGCGGAGGCGGGGAGTGGGCGCCATGCGGCGCTACCGAACATCACAACGCAGCTAACTCGGGGGTGAGGGCAAAGCGGAGGGGGGGGGGGGAACTCTTGCTTACCTCTTCAACTTTCTCTTGCTCGTTGTGAAAGTCTTCCAGCAGGGTGGACCAATAGGCTTGACGCCTTACGTTGAGCTCGGTTTTTGAAGTGGCGGCTAATTGTGATAGGACTGGATGTGGACGGGCAGGTTATGGTGGATTTCAAGCGCGTACGCACCGTTTAACTGGCCCTTGGGTGGGCTACAATCGATTCAAGGCTGCGGAATGACAGCAATCAGGGCTATTGAACCAATCCTAGACATACACCTCAGCAGATTTGCATTGCCAAATACCTCCCAAAAGACAGCGTGTCACTTCGGGCAACCACAGATTCGTGAGATACTCGGAATCGTGAGTACTGATTGGGTATCACGATTCCACATCGTTTTGCGAGGATGAGGTACTCGCGATTACCGCGAATCCATTAAAGTACGATGAATACCGGATCCAACGATTACTTACAATAACTGGTACCGGAACCAACGATTACTTACAATAACTGGTACCGGAGCCAACGATTACTTACAATAACTGGTACCGGAACCAACGATTACCTACTGAACCTAGGGTTCGGACCCCGCGATTACCTGTGATTCTAGGGTTCGGACCCCGCGATTACCTACTGAACCTTGGGTTCGGACCCCGCGATTACCTACTGAACCTAGGGTTCGGACCCCGCGATTACCTGTGATTCTAGGGTCCGGACCCCGCGATTACCTGTGATTCTAGGGTCCGGACCCACGAGACCAAGTCCGAACCCGAGTAGTCTCGTGGATTCGCGGCTCCTTAGGATCCGGATCCAGTCCCTGGCCGCCGCGAGACGGACCTCCGTGGTCGTAGGCGTAGACGACGTAGCATGGGGAACAAGAACACGCCGCCAGGAATGCCATGAAGTCGAACCCGGAGTTACGCTTGAACTCAGGTAAATTGCCCATATGAAAAAATAAGATCGATCGCCCAAAACAAGAGAACAAGGAGAACCAATGCACCGTCCGAGGCACCGTCGTTGAAACCCTCCTTCTTCTTCATCCTATTAATCAAAGCCTTATTTACAAACGGGATAAGCGGAGCAGCTAGACCCACAAAACTCATTTAATGTATGCATTCAAAAAAAAACATAAAAATTGTTGTACGAATGTCCCGCTTTTGTGTGAGCTATGTGTAGATGCCTCCGATATGTTCCGCGCCGCGGTTCGGCTATGTAACGCAAAAAGCCTAATCCGCAAGCCGATGAGAGAGAAAGGGCTCTTGACGCCGATCTTTCCGCCGCAGAGAACCCCGCGTTGTAGGTGTCTACAAGCAAAAGCAAAAGATCGGTTACATCGTCCACGGCGGCGATGGTTGCGTTCGAATACATTGACGACAACATACTTTGCAGGTGGTGCTTTGCAAGCACGCCTGAGAGCATAATCTCAAAACAAATCTCGAACTCATCATCGATCATGCTTCCGAGCAGGCGACGCTGGTGTGAGTGTATTACGTACCATTGTGCGAGAAGCGTGCCGTACTGCGCTAACCCCACTCGAGGCGAGTGTTGGATTTTAACCAACTAAAACCTTATAATAACATGCAAACAAAAATGAATGCATTCCCGGCGCTCACCAAGAAGGGTTTGCCTTGCCCATCCGGGCGTCGGCCCATTCGAGTAATGCGAGAAGGACCAAGGCCCATCTCACGGAGCAACACCTTTCGGTAGTGCGATATATGAATTACAAAGAAAGCAATATGAGGGAGGGCTTGGCGCCATAACTAGAAAAAACTCCCATTTCTTGTGAAATGAATGGCGCCATGAAGGGAAGGGGGGGCAACGCCTAAAAGTAAGGCAATTATATCTTCGGGGGAAGTAGCGAACTGACGTACAAAACCATTGATGTGGTAGTTGGCCTTTTGATAGCTAACTGCGGGCACCGATTTATTTTGTTTTGCTTGCTACTATTGTCTCTGCATGTAGAAGTGCAAATGGAGGGAGAGATGCAAAGATGTTAATTGTCTAGTGTTTAACTGTATATTGTAATCGAACAAAGGAATTGTTTAAAGGTTTTGACACCTCCATCTACCGCACTAGGCTTAAATAGCCTTTGCCTTAAATAGCTAGCTTGCACATGTTCTCACTTGGTCTACGTGTCGGGTGCTAGGGCTCTCTAACCCTCTCCAACCGACTAGCGACGGAGTTTGTCCGGCATTGGGAACATGTTAGCACTAGCATCCCGTTGTCTTGTGCTTATGTACAAGGTAGCTATTTGTCATCATAGTACTTAGTGTTATTCTGTTAGCGGTACTCTATTCCCTATTAGTGGCGGTCGGCCGGCCTTGCCGGTGCCTTCGCCGGTCGCCATCTCTCTCCTCTCACTTCTCTAGTCACCACAGCCGGCCCCATGTCAATTGATATGGAGGAGCTGGCGTGCCGGTCGCCTGATTTCGTGAGGAAGTTCAGGTTTAAGTACTCAAAATGTGTCAGGGTGGCACTCCTGAATTCTGAATCCCGCGCGCTCAAAGACGCCGGCCAGGACGTGAGGTTAAGTACGGCCGGCGATTGTACTTTTTGAAAAGTCTACTTGGACGTACACCCGTCTACTGCACGTCAGCAACGTGATTTCTCCAGGCTGTCAGCCTCTCCTAAATAGGATGTTGGATACACATGTCGCTTTGCCGGATTGCAAACTTATTTTAGGAGCAAGTGTCCAGTAGTTTATACATTTCATCATCTGCTAGTACTTTGGCTTGGCATCTCCGCGACGCTTTGCAGGACCAGGGCAGCGCTGATCATTTATATTTCTTTTTGCGCCCCCGAGAATATGGGACTGGCAGGTAAGCCCGCACCGCCACCCTCTGCAGGTGGTGCTTTGCAAGCACGACTGAGAGCAGAATCTCAAAACAAACTTCAAACTCATCATCGATCATGCTTCCGAGCAGGCGACGCTGGTGTGAGTGCATTGCGTACCATTGTGCGAGAAGCGTACCGTACTCCACTTACCCACACGAGGCGAGTGTTGGGGTTTAACCAACTAAAACCTTCCAATAACATACAAACAAAAATGAATGCATTCCCGGCGCTCACCAAGAAGGGTTTGCCTTGCCCATCCGGGCGTCGGCCCATTCGAGTAATGCGAGAAGGACCAAGGCCCATCTCACGGAGCAACACCTTTCGGTAGTGCGATACATGAATTACAAAGAAAGCAATATGAGGGGGGGCTTGGCGTCATAACTAGAAAAAACTCCCATTTCTTGTGAAATGAATGGCGCCATGAAGGGAAGGGGGGGCAACGCCTAAAAGTAAGGCAATTATATCTTCGGGGGAAGTAGCGAACTGACGTGCAAAACCATTGATGTGGTAGTTGGCCTTATGAGAGCTAA
The DNA here is from genome assembly GCA_026401115.1 of Tetraselmis chui. Taxonomy (NCBI): domain Eukaryota; kingdom Viridiplantae; phylum Chlorophyta; class Chlorodendrophyceae; order Chlorodendrales; family Chlorodendraceae; genus Tetraselmis; species Tetraselmis chui. The sequence continues at coordinate 48,440 of JAPMLY010002250.1, read as the reverse complement.
CTGCGGGCACAAATGTATTTTGTTTTGCTTGCTACTATTGTCTCTGCATGTGGAAGTGCAAATGGAGGGAGAGATGCAAAGATGTTAACTGTCTAGTGTTTAACTGTATATTGTAATCGAACAAAGGAATTGTTTAAAGGTTTTGTCACCTCCCTCTACTTCACTAGGCTTAAATAGCCTTTGCCTTAAATAGCAAGCTTGCACATGTTCTCACTTGGTCTACGTGTCGGGTGCTAGTGCTCTCTGATAGTCTCTAACAAACTATAGCGACGGGGCTCGTCCATCATTGGGAAACTCGTCTAGCATTGGGAACTTCGTCGTACGCGTCGTCTAGCTAGCTAGATATAGTACACGGACCGGGAGGTACTGGCAGTACAGTACGCATCAAAACCCTCGCGCTAAATTGCAGTACGACGTAGTCACAATGTACGTCCTTCCCATGGAAAAGCACGAATTGGAATTAGTAACGAGTACATGTACAATGTCATGCAATTTCATGCTGAAAGACTGTACTCGTCACACTCGTACCCTCCCCCTCTTGACAGATCTTGAGGCCGCCGCGAGACGGACCTCCGTGGTCGTAGGCGTAGACGACGTAGCATGGGGAACAAGAACACGCCGCCAGGAATGCCATGAAGTCGAACCCGGAGTTACGCTTGAACTCAGGTAAATTGCCCATATGAAAAAATAAGATCGATCGCCCAAAACAAGAGAACAAGGAGAACCAATGCACCGTCCGAGGCACCGTCGTTGAAACCCTCCTTCTTCTTCATCCTATTATTCAAAGCCTTATTTACAAACGGGATAAGCGGAGCAGCTAGACCCACAAAACTCATTTAATGTATGCATTCAAAAAAAAACATAAAAATTGTTGTACGAATGTCCCGCTTTTGTGTGAGCTATGTGTAGATGCCTCCGATATGTTCCGCGCCGCGGTTCGGCTATGTAACGCAAAAAGCCTAATCCGCAAGCCGATGAGAGAGAAAGGGCTCTTGACGCCGATCTTTCCGCCGCAGAGAACCCCGCGTTGTAGGTGTCTACAAGCAAAAGCAAAAGATCGGTTACATCGTCCACGGCGGCGATGGTTGCGTTCGAATACATTGACGAGTTTGAGCCCCTTGTGCCCATGCACACAACATTCCGCGCTGTGCCGGCTCTTGAGTGTTTTTTCGGCGCACGGGCATAGGCGGCGTCCTTGAACGTTGCACCCAAACTACAAGTCATTGCCTATGACCTAGATAACAAGATGGAAAAGGCAATGAAAACCGTAGTGAAAAAGTTGAGGGCCACTTTTCACACACAGCGCGATAAAACTCAGCCCACATGGCAGCAAAACCATAATAGGAGTGGCAGCGGGTTTAGGGTTTAGCGGCACTTGTAGAGGGTGCCGGTGCGGGTTCCCTGCCAATCCCATATCCCGGGGGCGCAAAAAAAAAAAAAAAGGAGTGGCAGCGTGGTTCTCCGAACCGGCGAAGCATGATGGTTTGATCGCGCGGAGGCACACGAGTTGAGTGTCGCGCTTCGACGGGACGCGTCCATTGTGCGTGTTCTCGTGGTCTGAGATGTGCGCATGTCCAACGACGAGAATAGCGTCGTTCGAGACATGCTCGAGCAACAGGCGTGGACACGCATCATCAAGCCGCACGCTTTTTCGCACAAGTTTCGGCTACCGTAAGCGGAACCCGCACGCAAACAATACGTCCGCTCCGCCGATAGGACACCTCCCGCGGGCCAAATGTTTTACCTCCCCGTACGCCTTCACCTCCATGCTTACCACCCCAAGCGCAGCGCTATGATGAGGTTGTGTAGATTCCCCTCGTGGCGCCAGTCCGACTATTCGGAATGACCGGTGTCGCTCGCGTCCGTGAAATATAAGGTCAACCGCGTCGAGATGAAAAACGCAGTTTTCAATAGCGTCTACCGCCCCGGAGCTTCTTTCAGAACGCGCAGCTCGTACGACTATTAGAGTTGTTAGAGCTGGGAACGGATAGTTAGTTAGTTACACGGAGGTCGTTCCGGCCCACAAGGGGGCCGGCTGTGGTGACTAAAGAAGTGAGAGGAGTGAGTTAGCGGCCGGCGAAGGCACCAGGAGGGCCGGCCGACCGCCACTAATAGGGAATAGAGTACCGCTAGTAGCATAATACTAAGTACTAGGATGGCAAATAGCTACCTTGTACATAGGCACTAGGCAACGGGATGCTAGTGCTAACACCCCCCCTCAACGTAGCCGAGGTCTTGACGTCCAAAGCAAAGTTGAGCGCCCCAGAGGCACCCTCCGGGACAATGCTTATGCGATGCTCCACAGCATGGCCGTCCCCAATTCCATGTGGTCATGCGCTGTCGACACTGTTGTGTACCTTCGAAACCGCACTTACAACCGCTCAGTCGGTCTCACCGGTGGCATTCCTTTCACTCTCCTTACGTCGTCGGTGCCTGACGCGTCCAAGTTCCGTGTCTTCGGGTGCGCCGTCTTCGCCAAGGTGCCCGACATGTCGCGTCGGAAACTCGGCGAAAAAGCGTTTCGTGGCGTCATGGTCGGCTATCCGACTGACGCCCCTGGGTACCGCGTCTACAAACTTCGAAACTCGCCGCATCACCACTTCCGTCCATGTCGTCTTCCATGAAAACACCCCGGGCTTTGGCACGCGCCTCCCTATTGAACCATGCAAACACAGTTAGTGTGGAAGATAACTTACGCAAACGTAGTTACAGTCACAGTCCCGCAAACGTAACAGTTACGGCGACAACCAGCCTACATGCGTGGTGTCGGGACAACGGAAGTGGGAGAGCTGTAGCCTAGCGACAGCTCTGTACCGAGTCAAACAGTTTATCGGTATGTCCGATCTAGACATGTACTAATCATATCTAGAGTAGCTTACAGTAGGTATGTGCAACTAATACGTATACGGTATTACTTACAACACTCCCCATGAAGGTAGCTACGGGATGAAGCGTTGCATTGGGTCTTGTCCTCCAAGGATCGCACTTCGGTGTCTTGCTAGTGCAAGTCCTGGGAGGGGTTTGGTGAGCATGTCAACCACCATCTGGTCAGTGGGGAGGTACCTCAACTTGATGGTTCCCTGCTCCACGTGGTCTTTGAGGAAGTGCCACTTCAGACCGATGTGCTTATTCTTCTCGCTGGCCAAGGCATTCTGGGAGTATGCAATGGCGCTTTTGTTGTCCTCCCAGATGGTGGTGGTTTCGGTGATGGGGGAGTTGAAGATTTCCCCCAGGAGTTGTCGGAGGTGGAGTCCCTCCTTGGTGGCGTCAGCCGCAGAGTAGTACTCGGCTTCACACGTGGATTGAGCCACACAAGTCTGTTGTTTGGACTTGTAACTGACTGGCCCGCGTCCGAGGGTGAAGAGATAGCCGGAGCGAGACTTGCGGGTGCTGCTGTCGTTGGCCCAATCAGCGTCGGCAAAGCCTGTGAGTTGGAGGCTGTGGTCCAGCCCCCCCCCCCCCCCCCCCCCCCCCAACGTCAGGCGCATGTCGATGGTGCCATGGAGGTAGCGGAGGACCTTTTTCAGAGCCTTCAAGTGTGCCTCGGTGGGTGAGGCTTGGGCAGAGCCGAGGATGCTCAACGCCGTGGAGACATCGGGGCGTGTACATACGGCTGCGTACTGGAGGCTGCCCAGGAGGCTGGGGTAGACGTCCTTGGCCACCCCTGTGAGAGAGGGCGAATTCAAGTGTGCAAGGCCGGCGAGAAAGCCCGGTCCATCGGAAGTGACGACGGCTTAGAGTCGGACATGCCGTACTTGGCGAGGATGTCGCGCAAGTACTTGGACTGGTCCAACGAGATTGTGCGCGTGGAGCGATCGCGGGTAATGTGCAAGCCGAGGAGTTGGGAGAGGTCGCCTAGGTCCTTGATCTTGAACCGTGCTCCGAGTTGGGCTTTGAACGATGCGAGCCAAGTGGCATCATTGCAGGCCGCGGGAATGTCATCGACGTACATGGCGATCATGGCGAAGACGTGGCCGGTGCGGAAGATGTAGATGCACGGGTCGGAGACGCATTGTTGCCATCTATGGTCGACGAGCCATGCACGAAGTAGCATGTTGAACTCGCGGGGCCAGGGGGGAGGTCCACAAGCCAGGTCCCACGTGCCGTTGCTAATGAGGGAGGAATACTCCTGTTGCATAGCGGTTTGCCATTGGGGGGCTTGGGCGCTGTCCAGCGCAGCCCGGTAGGATTTTGGTTCCACACACTATCGGGCGGAGAGGAGGGCGACGGCAGTAGGGGACGTGCCGGCAGGTGTGTGTGGGGGACCCGTGACAAGGTCGGGGACGTGAGGGTGCTCAAATATGTCCTCTTGAGCTTTGCCTTGTTCAGGATCACAACACGCCGTTACGAGGGTCGGTGGGTAGTCGGACAAGTGGGCAATAACCATATCGCCGTAGCGAATGGGGTGGGAGCGGAGCCGAGCATGGCGAGGGGCTGCCGGGGGGGGTAGGGGTGTGGGTAATGTGAGGTCAATGGGGTGGGATGGGGGTGAGTCTGCGGGTACGTCTTCCGAAGAGTCGGTGATGGCCGAGTCGACGGAGGGTTGTGTGTCGGAGCCTGGGGTGTCTTCCTGAACGACAACATGTACGGAAGTGGTGATGCGACGCGTGTCCGGATTGTAGACACGATACCCGGGTGCGTCAGGGGGATAGCCCACCATGACGCCGCGAAATGCTTTTTCACTGAGTTTCCGACGTTGTTTGTCGGGGACCTTGGCGAAAACGGCGCAGCCGAAGACGCGGAACTTGGAGGCGTTGGGCACCGACGACGTAAGGAGTGTGAAGGGGACGACCCCATTAGGTCCGACCGAGCGACTGTACGTGCGGTTGCGAAGGTACACAACAGGGATGACAGCGCACGACCACATGGAGTTGGGAACGGCCATGTTGTGGAGCATCGCCGATGCATTGTCCCGGATAGTGCGCCAGGGACGTTCGGCCTTGCCGAGCATGTGGTGGGCGTATGGGGCAGAGAACTGCACCCCGACGCCGAGGTGTGCGCACATCCGGCGAGTGATAGCAGCTTCAAACACAGAGTCGGAGTCAAACTTGAGGACCGGTGCGAACGCGCCCGTCTGGGAGTGATGGCGGGCATGCAAGTGTTTGATGTCCAAGAGGATGGTTTCCAATTCCGAACATGCGTCGTCTTTAGACTTAAGGAACCGCACCCACATGTAGTTGGTGTGGTGGTCGATGACGAGCAAGCAGTAACGGAGGCCATGTGGGGAGGGGACATTGACCGGGCCCCAGAGGTCAGCGGACAGGTTGAGTAGGGGGTGGGATGGCTTCGCGCAAGCGGCTGTGTTGCGTGGTGCAGCTGTGGCTTTGTGAAGTAAGCAAGAGTCGCAAGAAACTTTGGTTACAGCGCTAGCTAACACAGGGCTAGTCGGGACACCGTGATTATGATGGGCCTGAAGGTTGTGCATGTTGAGGTGGCCAAACCGACGGTGCCACAGGACGGGATCACACTGGGCAGTAAGGGCAACTTGAGGTGAGGCGTCAAGTTCCGCCGGTGCGGATGGGCTGGAAGGGAGGTCCGGCTGGTGGGGAAGGAGGTAGAGACCGTTTCCGGACGGTTCTAGCACACCCATGCCTGTGGGTACCAAAAGCAAACAAGTGTCAGAGTTGGAGGGGAAGATGAATTCACATCCGCTGTGAGTTTGCATCCAGCTGACACTAAGTAGTCTGCCGATACGCTGTGCGGAGCGAGATGATAGGTCAGGGGTGTAGAGTGCATACACAGTGATGTGAGGTGCTACTTTGGTTAGGCTAAGTTGGCAACATTAGACTAATAGTAGAACCTAATCTCTGGATCTAATTATACAGCGTAGAGAGAATTAGTAAGATTGTCTTAGGAACATGGTTTCTTACAATCTGGGTGTGGCGTGATTCTATTCTGTACCGGTCTTTCACCTCTACCAGGTAAGTCCCCGTCTTAAATATCCACACCTCAGGTGTTCTAGAAACAGCCTTAGAACCTGTAGCTTGTGCTGTCTGCTAACTAAACCAAACTATTACTAGTGATACAGGTTAACTCAGGTTACCGATTCTAGAAGCAGTTACCTGTTCTAGAACTCAGTTAACACAGGTTATAGAAGCAGCCTTAGAACCTGTAGCTTGTGCTGTCTGCTAACTAAACCAAACTATTACTAGTGATACAGGTTAACTGAGGTTACCTGTACCGTCTATCTAACCTTATCACACAAGCTCTTAGAACTATCTAGAAGAGAACTATCTAGAAGAGATACTGCTAGTAACTCTGTACTGTCGAGGGAAAATACGGCGATACAGTTGTACTGCCGTGATGACAATAAAATAGTCACTGAATATCGCTAAGATACAGGTACCATTTAGAGGAAATAAATAATGTCAGATACTAGCACTTAGCTAAATGGCTAGGATATGACACTCTCCCCTCCTTAAGCACCAGCGTCCTCGCTGTGCAGTACTCAGGGTCTTGGTTTCTTGGGGGTTCTTGCAGGCCAGCGATTGCGAAATCTGACAAAGTCAGGGGTGCCAGAAAATTCTCGATAAACATCCGTTCGAAGAAATTCGGAAAAGATGCTTAAGTGGTTGACTCCTCGCATGGGTTCCCAAGTGTCCTCGCTAGGTACGTTGAACGGTGCTGCCCAGCGGACCTTAAACAAAAGTCCCGTGCCATTGGAGTTAAAAGCCACGTCGAGTAATTTGTCGACTTCAAATCGCTTCGCATCGTGCACAATCGGAATTGGCTGCGCACTGTTGGCCTATTCTGGTTCTGAATTCCATTTTTCCAGTAGACTGGCATGTACAACATCGTGAATCCGTACTCCAGGGGGTAGCTTAAGCCGAAATGCAACCGGGGAAACTTCCTCCGTAATGAGAAACGGTCCAATGTAGCGGTCGCGTAGTTTAGAACATGGCTGTTGTACAAACCGTAGATTTGTCGCCTTGAGCTTAACCTTGTCGCCAACTGTAAAAGGTACTGGTAACCGGTGCCGATTTGCAGCGTCTTGCATGTGTGCCTGGGCTGCTTTGACGCAGTCGTGGGCAAATCTGTGCATCTCGACCAGAATCTTCACTTGCTCCGGTAAAGTACGGCTAGGCTCGTTATCTTCAAATGTAGCCGTCGTTGGAGATGTCGGCTCAAATCCTAGCGTCGCCTTAAATGGAGACATAGTCGTTGACGTAGAAACCGCTGCGTTGATCGCGAACTCCACGTTGGTAAGGTGTTGAACCCAGTCGTCGTGCAAGGGGTGCACATAGCATCGTATGACTTGCTCCCATGTCTGGTTTACTCGTTCAGTTTGGCCATCTGTCTGGGGGTGATAGCTCGTAGAGATATTAAGCTTGGTGCCAACAGCCCTAAATAGGGTTTGCCAGAAGTCGCTCATAAACCGGGGATCTCGATCGGATATTAATTTCCGTGGTAAGCCAAAATGCCGAAAAACAGCGCGGTGCATAACTTTTGCTAATTGTTCCGCTGTAATCGTTTTCGTAATTGGCTCGACAATCGTCCGTTTCGTAAGCATACAGACGAATACCACCACAGCATCATACCCATCGCACTCAGGAAGGTCCGTAATCATGTCAAGCGATACATGCTCAAAGGGCCTCGTCGGTACCTCATGCGATTGAAGGAGTCCATAAAGCTTGTGTCGCGCTGCCTTGTTGCGTTGACAGGTAACACAGCTGCGTACATAGTGTTGTACTGTCCGCTTCATGTTAGGCCACCAAAACGCCCGGGTTACTGCTGCCAATAGTCGAATAATACCAGGGTGTCCCGCGGTCGGTGCGTCGTGTAGTTCGTATAGTACTCTTGATCGCAATGTAGAGACGTTCGGAACATACAGTCTTGTTCCGTAGGCGTACAAGAGTCCATTAGATTGACGTACCAGCCAGGTAGGCAGAGATTTCCGGGTAAGCAAATATTTGTCCGAATCGTAAGCGCTTTTGATTTCCGCATGAAGTCCAGAGTCAGGATGTAACCGGGATTCTAGGGAAAAAATCTGCGCGTGTAACTCGCATTCTGCTTCGTCGTTGGTCCAATCGCGTAACAGTTGCAGCTTCTGTAATGAGTCCTTCAGGTCAGGTCGGCGAGACAGAGCGTCTGCATGGTTGACTGCTCCCTTCTTGTATACGATGTCCATCTGTCGCTGGTAAGGTGCTAGAACTTGAAGCCATCGCACCTGTCGAGTAGACAAATCGCGCTGCCGAAAGAAGTGTCGCAACGTGTCGTGGTCCGTAATTACTGTAAATCCCGCCGCGCCATCTAAGTAGCAACGGAACTTCAGTAGAGCGTCGCGAACTGCCAGTAGCTCTTGTTCGTGGACATGATAGTGTACCTCATGCTTGTTCATCCTTCGAGCATGGTACGCAACAGGTTGTAATCCAATACCTTGGTCTTGTAACAACACAGCTCCTACTGCAAATCCAGAAGCATCTGTGTACAGTGTGTACCTTGCATTAGGAAAAGTGTCAGGAATTACCAGTACTGGTGCACGTACCATCGCGTCTTTAATTTGCTCGAATGCTGACTCGGTTTGAGGAGTCCAGTGAAATTCCGGTGTCTTCTTGGTAATGTCCGTTAATGGGGTTGCTAGGGTTGCGAATTGGTTGATAACCTCCGGTAATATCCAGCAAGTCCCAGAAATCCACGTACTTCAGTCACAGATTTCGGTCGGGGCCAATTATGTACTGCCTCAACCTTGTCGGGGTCCATTCGGATCTGTCTAGCTTCCACCACATGCCCAAGAAAATTGACGCTCGATCGTCCGAAGTAACACTTAGAGAGTTTGATATGCAACTGGTGTCGCTGCAACTCTCGTAACACGAGTCGAATATGCTCGAGGTGTTCGTCGGCCGTCTTACTGTAGATCAACACGTCGTCCAAATATACCACGCAGAACTTGCCAAGATACGGGGCCAAAACTCGATTCATCATCGCTTGGAATCTAGCTGGGGCATTACAAAGTCCAAAGGGTAGAACGCAGTATTCGAACAATCCGTAATGAGTTCGGAATGCTGTCTTATGTATGTCGCGCTCCTTGTCTCGAACTTGATGATAGCCTTTATACAGGTCCAACGTGCTAAAATAGTGAGCCCCATATAGCGAGTCGAGTAACTCATCAATCCGGGGTAACGGTGTTCGGTCTTTCCTCGTGAGGTCGTTGAGTTTCCGGTAGTCTACGCACATACGCATGGTACCATCCTTCTTGCGTACAAATAAAATCGGGGCACCGTACGGAGATTTAGACGGACGAATCCAGCCTTTTGCGAGTAAGTCTTGCAACTGTACTTGAACCTCCCGGAGTTCTGCTGGTGACATACGGTACGTTCGCTCCTTGGGTGGTTCATCGCACTCTAAATTAATTTCAAAGTCACACTCGCGAGTTGGCGGTAGACCGCCAGGCTCCTTGATAATGTCCGTAAACTCATTCAGGGAATCTCGTAACGAAGTCGTCCACTCAAGTTGTTGATCAGTGTTGATGTCGTCGACCGCGTCTTGTACTTCTCGTAGTCCAATCACGAAGAGGTCTGCTGGTTGTTGCCTAAGCAGCTTTGCAATCGCATCCGCCTCCAAGTGATGTACTGTCACAGGTACGGTGTACTCGTCGCCAGACACCATAGCTTCGCCAGTTTTACGGTCGCGAATCGTTTTAGTAGACCAATCTATATCCGGGTTGACGGCTTGTAACCAAGGTTGACCGAGGATGATGTCGAATTTATCCAGTTCTGTCGTAATTGCGTCCAGACGTATGTCCAGGGTCCCTACTGTGAGCACTTCATTCCGTAGTCGTTGGCGAGTCGTAGTTGTACTACCATCTGCCAATTTTATCCGGTATTTCTCTCCAGTAACCGTCGGGATGTGATGCTCCCGTACCCACTCAGCCTTGCAGAAATTTTCCGAAGCGCCAGAGTCAGCCAAAATACGGCATCGATGTCCGCGTAAGGTGCCTCCCAACACTAACAGACTTGTTCTAGACTGGGTTGTGGATACATGTAGCGTCGCAGGAACACTGTCTTCTAGTCGGACGTTCTTGTTCATCCACCCGTCGATCGGTTTCCCAAAAGTCTCGTAACGAAGAGGGAACTGCTGTTCTCCACAGACTAGATAACCCGTACGCCGTGCCGAAATTAATTCCTTCCAGGTAGCCCATACTGCCGAAGAAGTTGACGTAGCGTCCGGTATCGATCCGGGTCGAACGAGAGCGATATACACGTAGCGCTTATTCTGTCCGGAAGACTCCGTCCCTAAAAGGCGTAAATTCGTTTCGCTCACCTTAAATCCAGTTGTCTCCGTAAGAGCTCGCACTTCTGTGTATTCCGGGGTCGCGTCTTCAATCTCCTGTTTGCCACCAGGAAACTAGACCATGCCAGTGTCCTCTTTCGCTAGTAACACTCGTCGGCCATCGGTAACAAGAGTCGTCGAGTGAGTCCAGTAGGTCTTCGGGGGATTCTGTAGATTCTGAGGCAGAAATCAAACTCGATCGGTGTCGTCGACGTAGACTTGCGTCGTCCATCTTGTCGGTCCAACATCTTGCCTTCTTCCTTGTATTCCATCGTTCGTGGGGCAGGTAAACACATGTTCTTTCGCCGCCAGCTCGTCGACAAGTCGGACATTTCGCAGCAGCTTGAACCATGGTTTTGCCCTCCATTTTGGAACCACTATAACCGCTCGCAGATGGGGATGATGCAGTTTACTCCGCAAATAATGGCCCAAAAAATCTTCCAATTCATTAAATGGCGCATTTAGCCAAATTCTCCGGTACTTATGTAAATCTCTCTCCTGAAACGGGCGCGCCGGACAGCAAAAATCCTCCGCCACTTGAGAATTAAGGCCGTCATGATCGCTAGCTCCATCTAAGTCGAAAGGTCCGTAGGTCTGAGAGTACTTCAGAAAATACTCCCTATTCATCATCCAGTCGCTAAAGTCCTTGCTCCTAAAGACTGGCCTCAATGTCGTTTGAGGTAACGGGTCTCGTACTTCTTCTGTTCTGGTCTCTTCCTGAGTCGCTGTAGGAGACGAAACCTCATCCTGCAGCTTGCCGCGAGCTGCCGACTCAGGTCTCACTTTCCCGGCCGGGATTTCCTCGTTCTGTCATTCTTCTTGTTCTTTCTGTCTGGGCAGTCGATAGCGATGTGTCCCTTCTTGTGGCAAATGAAGCACTTGCCCTCCTTCTTAAATCTGTCGACCTCCTCTTGAGTGAGGCGTCTAATCTCGTACAGCTCCCGCGGCTTTTCTTCGGTCGCGCCATGCGAATCTTCCTCCGACTCACTGTCGATCTCCTCCACTGCCTCTGAAAAGTCGTTGTCTTCTTCGATGGCGTTCAGTCGGCCTGTCGAACGTTGGGTCGTCTCAATCTTGGTCTCCGCTGCCTCCGCTCGCAGAGCTGCTTGAATCGCCTCGTGTAGGGTCTTAGGGTTTTTCAGGGCAACCTCCTTATGAATCGAGGGTCTCAAACCGCGCTGGAAATCATGTACGTTATCTTCTTCGTGACGGTGAGGAAGCTCCAATAATTGTTCTCGAAAATAGTTCGCGTACTTCAGGACCGTGGTTTTCTATCGCGCTTTGTCCAAATTCAATCTCGCTTGTTCCGCCGGTGTTCTTCCGCAGAATTCCTGAATTAAGGATTTCTCCATCTCAGAAACTCCGGAAAATCCTCCACCGACTTCATCTCCAGTCTGTGCAACTTGGGAGTACCACCACTTCGATAGTGGTCCTTCCAGAAAGCCAGATACCCAGTACACTCCTCTTTGCTCTTCAGGGTTAACGCTGTGATACCGTAGATACCCTCGTGCATGTCGGAACCAGTTTCTCAGCTCGTCGATGTTAGTCGTAGCGATGCTCTTGATCTTGGCTGGTTTGACATCGTTCGGCATCATGCTTGGCATCTCTCGCGTCCTCTCCGATCTCAATTGTTCTCCTCGAAGAAAATTCTCCGTTTCTCGGCTTCTGTTCACTCGTCCTTCAATTAAATGTTTGAAACCGTTGTCGACGTGGTCACGCAGTTGAGATAGCTCAATCGAAAAAGTGTCAACTCGGTTACTTAGTCGTTGTAGCATCTCGGTGACGTGTACCGACGTAGGCTCCATCGTGGGACTCGATCCTTCTCGCACTGTCTGTCTTCTACCATCTGTCGACGTCGGCTGTGTCAGCCCAGAAGGCGCCCCCTCTGGTCGACCATCAACTTCCTCTGGTAGTCTCTCTCCTGCTCGGTTAGACATCTTCGTCTCGTCTAGCTGTTTTGAGGCTCCGAAACCACGTGTGAGATGCTACTTTGGTTAGGCTAAGTTGGCAACATTAGACTAATAGTAGAACCTAATCTCTGGATCTAATTATACAGCGTAGAGAGAATTAGTAAGATTGTCTTAGGAACAGGGTTTCTTACAATCAGGGTGTGGCGTGATTCTATTCTGTACCGGTCTCTCACCTCTACCAGTAAGTCCCCGTCTTAAATATCCACACCTCAGGTGTTCTAGAAGCAGCCTTAGAACCTGTAGCTTGTGCTGTATGCTAACTAAACCAAACTATTACTAGTGATACAGGTTAACTCAGGTTACCTGTACCGTCTATCTAACCTTATCACACAAGCTCTTAGAACTATCTAGAAGAGAACTATCTAGAAGAGATACTGCTAGTAACTCTGTACTGTCGAGGGAAAATACGGCGATACATTTGTACTGCCGTGATGACAATAAAAGAGTCACTGAATATCGCTAAGATACAGGTACCATTTAGAGGAAATAAATAATGTCAGATACTAGCACTTAGCTAAATGGCTAGGATATGACAAGTGCGGTGAATGAGCTGGCCTGAGGCAAGTCTTGCAGAAATCCGCACTGAGCCACTGCCCTTAACGTCAACGCCGACACCACCCACGCGAGAGGGAGCGGAGGGGGGCGTGAATTTCACGAAGTCATCTCGGAACGCGGTGAGGTTAATCGAGCAGGCGGAATCAACGACCCAAAACTGTGACAGGTTACGACCCGGGGCGAGGGAAGAGGAGAATGCCACAGAGCTGAATGGGACACTCACCTCGTCGTCATCGTAGTCATCAGCGCAGTCCGCGAGGGTGGGTAGGCAGTCGGTGTCATCGGCGGGGGCGTCGTCGGCAGGGACGTCGCTCAGCAGCGCAGCGTGAGCAGAGGGGGTGCCGTCGGCGGCGCCGTACTTTTGGACTGTCATCCTACGCTTGGCGAGATTCCACTTAAGGATAGCGTCATCCGTGGCAGTGCACGCTGACATGAGATGGTTGAGGCCGCCACAAACGCCACACTTGTTGGGTCGATGGCCGCGAGGGTGACGGTGTGGTGGGCCTCGACCGCTGTGCGAGCCGCGGCCCGCAGCGACGAACGCGGAGATGGATGCTACGGCTGGCGTGCAACCTGTGGATGCGTATTCACCCGATGGTGCGCCCCCCCGTTCTCCAGCTTGGACCTTTGTGTACCCTGTCCACACACGACGAGTGCGTCGGTGTGGGTGGCTGGCTATCGCCGTCGAGTGGTTGACTTAAGAGGGGTGGTGGCGGGTTTTAAATCGCAGTTTATACTAGCGATACCGCCGACTACAAGTTGAAAGTACTATTATGTGTCTAGAGAAACTTGCCTTCTGCGGGAGAGCTGTCGATCGCAACTCGCCGAACCAGGTTGTCGCGCGTGAGTGACGTGAGGCGGGGGCCCATAACCTATTGAACCATGCAAACACAGTTAGTGTGGAAGATAACTTACGCAAACGTAGTTACAGTCACAGTCCCGCAAACGGAACAGTTACGGCGACAACCAGCCTACATGCGTGGTGTCGGGACAACAGAAGTGGGAGAGCTGTAGCCTAGCGACAGCTCTGTACCGAGTCAAACAGTTTATCGGTATGTCCGATCTAGACATGTACTAATCATATCTAGAGTAGCTTACAGTAGCTATCTGCAACTAATACGTATACGGTATTACTTACAACACTCCCCATTGACTCGGTCATCATAGACCCTTCGGATGACAATTCCCCACTGGACACCTCCCCACCATCCCACCCTATCGACACCCATTGTCCGACCCTCAGCCCCCTCCTACATCCCCCCGTCAGGTTCGACTCCGGTCGCATCCCCTCCGCTACGGGAACCTTGTGACCCACATGTCTGAATACCCGCCGACACTTGTCACAACGTGTTGTGACCATGACCATGGCAAAGCCAAAGAGGACATCTTCGAGCAGCCTCATGTGCCGACCTAATCACTGGCCCTCCCCACACACATGTCGGCACATCACCTACTGCCGTCGCTCTCTTGTCCGCCCGAGAGTGTGTGGAACCCAAATCGTACCGGGCTACTTTGGACAGCGCCCAAGCCCCCCAGTGGCAAGCCGCTCTGCAGCAAGAGTATTGTGAGGTGCTACTTTGGTTAGGCTAAGTTGGCAACCTTAGACTAATAGTAGAACCTAATCTCTGGATCTAATTATACAGCGTAGAGAGAATAAATAAGATTGTCTTAGGAACAGGGTTTCTTACAATCTGGGTGTGGCGTAAATCTGGTCTGTACCGGTCTCTCCCGCACTACTAGTAAGTCCCCGTCTTAAATATCCACACCTCGGGTGTTCTAGAAACAGCCTTAGAACCTGTAGCTTGTGCTGTCTGCTAACTAAACCAAACTATTACTAGTGATACAGATTAACTCAGGTTATCTGTACTACCGGCTATCTAACCTTATCGCACAAGCTCTTGGAACTATCTTGAGACGAACTATCTAGAAGAGATACTGCTAGTAACTCTGTACTGTCGAGGGAAAATACGGCGATACAGTTGTACTGCCGTGATGACAATAAAATAGTCACTGAATATCGCTAAGATACAGGTACCATTTGGAGGAAATAAATAATGTCAGATACTAGCACTTAGCTAAATGGCTAGGATATGACACTCTCCCCTCCTTAAGCACCAGCGTCCTCGCTGTGCAGTACTCAGGGTCTTGGCTTCTTGGGGGTTCTTGCAGGCCAGCGATTGCGAAATCTGACAAAGTCAGGGGTGCCAGAAAATTCTCGATAAACATCCGTTCGAAGAAATTCGGAAAAGATGTTTAAGTGGTTGACTCCTCGCATGGGTTCCCAAGTGTCCTCGCTAGGTACGTTGAACGGTGCTGCCCAGCGGACCTTAAACAAAAGTCCCGTGCCATTGGAGTTAAAAGCCATGTCGAGTATTTGGTCGACTGCAAATCGCTTCGCATCGTGCACAATCGGAATTGGCTGCGCACTGTTGGCTTGTTCTGCTTCTGAATTCCATTTTTCCAGTAGACTGGCGTGTACAACATCGTGAATCCGTACTCCAGGGGGTAGCTTAAGCCGAAATGCAACCGGGGAAACTTCCTCCGTAATGAGAAACGGTCCAATGTAGCGGTCACGTAGTTTAGAACATGGCTGTTGTACAAACCGTAGATTTGTCGCCTTGAGCTTAACTTTGTCGCCAACTGTAAAAGGTACTGGTAACCGGTGCCGATTTGCAGCATCTTGCATGTGTGCCTGGGCTGCTTTGACGCAGTCGTGGGCAAATCTGTGCATCTCGACCAGAATCTTTACTTGCTCCGGTAAAGTACGGCTAGGCTCGTTATCTTCAAATGTAGCCGTCGTTGGAGATGTCGGCTCGAATCCTAGCGTCGCCTTAAATGGAGACATAGTCGTTGACGTAGAAACCGCTGCGTTGATCGCGAACTCCACGTTGGTAAGGTGTTGAACCCAGTCGTCGTGCAAGGGGTGCACATAGCATCGTATGACTTGCTCCCATGTCTGGTTTACTCGTTCAGTTTGGCCATCTGTCTGGGGGTGATAGCTCGTAGAGATATTAAGCTTGGTGCCAACAGCCCTAAATAGGGTTTGCCAGAAGTCGCTCATAAACCGGGGATCTCGATCGGATATTAATTTCCGTGGTAAGCCAAAATGCCGAAAAACAGCGCGGTGCATAACTTTTGCTAATTGTTCCGTTGTAATCGTTTTCGTAATTGGCTCGACAATCGTCCGTTTCGTAAGCATACAGACGAATACCACCACATCATCATACCCATCGCACTCAGGAAGGTCCGTAATCAGGTCAAGCGATACATGCTCAAAGGGCCTGGTCGGTACCTCATGCGATTGAAGGAGTCCATAAGGCTTGTGTCGCGCTGCCTTGTTGCGTTGACAGGTAACACAGCTGCGTACATAGTGTTGTACTGTCCGCTTCATGTTAGGCCACCAAAACGTCCGGGTCACTGCTGCCAATAGTCGAATAATACCAGGGTGTCCCGCGGTCGGTGCGTCGTGTAGTTCGTACAGTACTCTTGATCGCAATGTAGAGACGTTCGGAACATACAGTCTTGTTCCGTAGGCGTACAAGAGTCCATTAGATTGACGTACCAGCCAGGTAGGCAGAGATTTCCGGGTAAGCAGATATTTATCCGAGTCATAAGCGCTTTTGATTTCCGCATGAAGTCCAGAGTCAGGATGTAACCGGGATTCCAGGGAAAAAATCTGCGCGTGTAACTCGCATTCTGCTTCGTCGTTGGTCCAATCGCGTAACAGTTGCAGCTTCTGTAATGAGTCCTTCAGGTCAGGTCGGCGAGACAGAGCGTCTGCATGGTTGACTGCTCCCTTCTTGTATACGATGTCCATCTGTCGCTGGTAAGGTGCTAAAACTTGAAGCCATCGCACCTGTCGAGTAGACAAATCGCGCTGCCGAAAGAAGTGTCGCAACGTGTCGTGGTCCGTAATTACTGTAAATCCCGCCGCGCCATCTAAGTAGCAACGGAACTTCAGTAGAGCGTCGCGAACTGCCAGTAGCTCTTGTTCGTGGACATGATAGTGTACCTCATGCTTGTTCATCCTTCGAGCATGGTACGCAACAGGTTGTAATCCAATACCTTGGTCTTGTAACAACACAGCTCCTACTGCAAATCCAGAAGCATCTGTGTACAGTGTGTACCTTGCATTAGGAGAAGTGTCAGGAATTACCAGTACTGGTGCACGTACCATCGCGTCTTTAATTTGCTCGAATGCTGACTCGGCTTGAGGAGTCCAGCGAAATTCCGGTGTCTTCTTGGTCAGGTCCGTTAATGGGGTTGCTAGGGTTGCGAATTGGTTGATAAACCTCCGGTAATATCCAGCAAGTCCCAGAAATCCACGTACTTCAGTCACAGATTTCGGTCGGGGCCAATTCTGTACTGCCTCAACCTTGTCGGGGTCCATTCGGATCTGTCCAGCTTCCACCACATGCCCAAGGAAATTGACGCTCGATCGTCCGAAGTAACACTTAGAGAGTTTGATATGCAACTGGTGTCGCTGCAGCTCTCGTAACACGAGTCGAATATGCTCGAGGTGTTCGTCGGCCGTCTTACTGTAGATCAACACGTCGTCCAAATATACCACGCAGAACTTGCCAAGATACGGGGCCAAAACTCGATTCATCATCGCTTGGAATCCAGCTGGGGCGTTACAAAGTCCAAAGGGTAGAACGCAGTACTCGAACAATCCGTAATGAGTTCGGAATGCTGTCTTATGTATGTCGCGCTCCTTGACTCGAACTTGATGATAGCCTTTATACAGGTCCAGCGTGCTGAAATAGTGAGCCCCATATAGCGAGTCGAGTAACTCATCAATCCGGGGTAACGGTGTTCGGTCTTTCCTCGTAAGGTCATTGAGTTTCCGATAGTCTACGCACATGCGCATGGTACCATCCTTCTTGCGTACAAATAAAATCGGGGCACCGTACGGAGATTTAGACGGACGAATCCAGCCTTTTGCGAGTAAGTCTTGCAACTGTACTTGAACCTCCCGGAGTTCTGCTGGTGACATACGGTACGTTCGCTCCTTAGGTGGTTCATCGCACTCCAAATTAATTTCAAAGTCGCACTCGCGAGTTGGCGGTAGACCGTCAGGCTCCTTGATGATGTCCGTAAACTCATTCAGGGAATCTCGTAACGAAGTCGTCCACTCAGGTTGTTGATCAGTATTGATGTCGTCGACCGCGTCTTGTACTTCTCGTAGTCCAATCACGAAGAGGTCTGCTGGTTGTTGCCTAAGCAGCTTTGCCATCGCATCCGCCTCCAAGTGATGTACTGCCACAGGTACGGTGTACTCGTCGCCAGACACCATAGCTTCGCCAGTTTTACGGTCGCGAATCGTTTTAGTAGACCAATCTATATCCGGGTTGACGGCTTGTAACCAAGGTTGACCGAGGATGATGTCGAATTTATCCAGTTCTGTCATAATTGCGTCCAGACGTATGTCCAGGGTCCCTACTGTGAGCACTTCATTCCGTAGTCGCTGGCGAGTCGTAGTTGTACTACCATCTGCCAATTTTATCCGGTATTTCTCTCCAGTAACCGTCGGGATGTGATGCTCCCGTACCCACTCAGCCTTGCAAAAATTTTCCGAAGCGCCAGAGTCAACCAAAATACGGCATCGATGTCCGCGTAAGGTGCCTCCCAACACTAACAGACTTGTTCCAGACTGGGTTGTGGATACATGTAGCGTCGCAGGAACACTGTCTTCTAGTCGGACGTTCTTGTTCATCCACCCGTCGATCGGTTTCCCAAAAGTCTCGTAACGAAGAGGGAACTGCTGATCTCCACGGACTAGATAACCCGTACGCCGTGCCGAAATTAATTCCTTCCAGGTAGCCCATACTGCCTTAGAAGTTGACGTAGCGTCCGGTATCGATCCGGGTCGAACGCGAGCGATATACACGTAGCGCTTATTCTGTCCGGAAGACTCCGTCCCTAAAAGGCGTAAATTTGTTTCGCTCACCTTAAATCCAGTTGTCTCCGTAAGAGCTCGCACTGCTGTGTATTCCGGGGTCGCGTCTTCAATCTCCTGTTTGCCACCAGGAAACCAGACCATGCCAGTGTCCTCTTTCGCTAGTAACACTCGTCGGCCATCGGTAACAAGAGTCGTCGAGTGAGTCCAGTAGGTCTTCGGGGGATTCTGTAGGTTCTGAGGCAGAAATCGAACTCGATCGGTGTCGTCGACGTAGACTTGCGTCGTCCATCTTGTCGGTCCAACATCTTGCCTTCTTCCTTCTATTCCGTCGTTCGTAGGGCAGGTAAACACATGTTCTTTCGCCGCCAGCTCGTCGACAAGTCGGAAATTTCGCAGCAGCTTGAACCATGGTTTTGCCCTCCATTTTGGAACCACTATAACCGCTCGCAGATGGGGATGAAGCAGTTTACTCCGCAAATAATGGCCCAAAAAATCTTCCAATTCATTAAATGGCGCATTTAGCCAAATTCTCCGGTACTTCTGTAAATCTCTCTCCTGAAACGGGCGCGCCGGACAGCAAAAATCCTCCGCCACTTGAGAATTAAGGCCGTCATTATCGCTAGCTCCATCTAAGTCGAAAGGTCCGTAGGTCTGAGAGTACTTCAGGAAATACTCCCTATTCATCATCCAGTCGCTAAAGTCCTTGCTCCTAAAGACTGGCCTCAATGTCGTTTGAGGTAACGGGTCTCGTACTTCTTCTGTTCTGGTCTCTTCCTGAGTCGTTGTAGGAGACGAAACCTCATCCTGCAGCTTGCCGCGAGCCAGGGCAACCTCCTTATGAATCGAGGGTCTCAAACCGCGCTGGAAATCATGTACGTTATCTTCTTCATGACGGTGAGGGAGCTCCAATTATTGTTCTCGAAAATAGTTTGCATACTTCAGGACCGTGGTTTTCTGTCGCGCTTTGTCCAAATTCAATCTCGCTTGTTCCGCCGGTGTTCTTCCGCAGAATTCCTGAATTAAGGATTTCTCCATCTCAGAAACTCCGGAAAATCCTCCACCGACTTCATCTCCAGTCTCCGCAACTTGGGAGTACCACCACTTCGATAGTGGGCCTTCCAAAAAGCCAGATACCCAGTACACTCCTCTTTGCTCTTCATGGTTAACGTTTTGATACCGTAGATACCCTCGTGCATGTCGGAACCAGTTTCTCAGCTCGTCGATGTTAGTCGTAGCGATGCTCTTGATCTTGGCTGGTTTGATATCGTTCGGCATCATGCTTGGCATCTCTCGCGTCCTCTCCGATCTCAATTGTTCTCCTCGAAGAAAATTCTCCGTTTCTCGGCTTCTGTTCACTCGTCCTTCAAAATGTCTGAAACCGTTATCGACGTGGTCACGCAGTTGAGATAGCTCAATCGAAAAAGTGTCAACTCGGTTACTTAGTCGTTGTAGCATCTCGGTGACCTGTACCGACGTAGGCTCCATCGTGGGACTCGATCCTTCTCGCACTGCATGTCTTCCACCATCTGTCGACGTCGGCTGTGTCGGCCCAGAAGGCGCCCCCTCTGGTCGACCATCAACTTCCTCTGGTAGTCTCTCTCCTGCTCGGTTAGACATCTTCGTCTCGTCTAGCTGTTCCGAGGCTCCGAAACCACGTGTGAGGTGCTACTTTGGTTAGGCTAAGTTGGCAACCTTAGACTAATAGTAGAACCTAATCTCTGGATCTAATTATACAGCGTAGAGAGAATTAATAAGATTGTCTTAGGAACATGGTTTCTTACAATCATGGTGTGGCGTAAATCTGGTCTGTACCGGTCTCTCCCGCACTACCAGTAAGTCCCCGTCTTAAATATCCACACCTCAGGTGTTCTAGAAACAGCCTTAGAACCTATAGCTTGTGCTGTCTGCTAACTAAACCAAACTATTACTAGTGATACATATTATCTGAGATTATCTATACCGGCTATCTAACCTTATCGCACAAGCTCTTAGAACTATCTAGAGACTAACTATGTAGAAGAGATACTGCTAGTAACTCTGTACTGTCGAGGGAAAATACGGCGATACAGTTGTACTGCCGTGATGACAATAAATGAGTCACTGAATATCGCTAAGATACAGGTACCATTTAGAGGAAATAAATAATGTCAGATACTAGCACTTAGCTAAATGGCTAGGATATGACAAGTACTCTTCCCTCATAGACAACGGCACGTGGGAACTCGTCGACCTTCCCCCTGACCGCGTGGTCGTTAACAACATGTGGATATACAAAGTCAAGTCCGACACCGTTGGCGATCTCTCCCGCTTCAGAGCGCGCTTCGTCGCCAAAGGGTGCAGCCAACGCGTTGGCCGCGACTACACGGAAACGTTCTCCCCTATCATCCACATGGCAAGCCCTCACCTCTTCCTTGCCATCGCGGCCGCCCGCGACCTTGAATTGTGTCAGCTTGACATCGACACTGCGTTCCTATACGCCCCAATCAAGGAGGACGTGTACATCCGCCAGCCTCTCGGCTTCGCTGATGGCACGTCCAAAGTGTGTCATCTCAAGCGCTGTCTCTACGGCCTTAAGCAGTCCCCTTGCGAGTTCAACATGCTCCTTCCTGCCTGGCTTGTCGACCATGGGTGGCAACATGAGTATCCGACCCATGCATCTACATCTTCCGCGCCGGTCACGTCTTCGCCATGATCGCGCTTGACGTGGACGATATCCCCGCAGCCTGCAATGATGCCACATGGCTTGCATCGTTCAAGGCTCAGCTTGGTGCACGGTTCAAAATTAAGGATCTTGGCGACCTCTCCCAACTCTTGGGCATGCACATCACCCGCGATCGCTCGGCACGCACCATCTCGTTGGACCAGTCCAAATATTTGCGCGACATCCTCGCAAAGTACGGCATGACCGACTCTAAGCCCTCGTCCCTTCCTATGGACCCCGGCTTTCTCGCCGGACTCGCGCACATGACTCCACCCCCCCTTACCGGGGTGGCCAAGGACGTCTACCCAAGTCTACTAGGCAGTCTCCAGTACGCGGCCGTTTGCACGCGCCCCGATGTTTCCACGGCGTTGAGCATCCTTGGCTCCGCCCAAGCATCCCCCACGGACGCACACATGTGTGACGAGTACAATCATGTAACGGTACATTACATGACATTGTACATGTACTCGTTGTTAATTCCAATTCGTGCTTTTCCATCGGACGGACGTACAACGTGGGCACGTCGCTACTGCAATATTAGCAAGGGTTTTGATGCGTACTGTACGACCAGTACCTCCCGGTACGTACAAGCACGCACAATTAATCTAACTAGCCAAAAGACGCGCCTAAGCGAGGTTTCCGATCCAGAATGAGCCGCGTCGTGATTCTTCATGCTAGTCGAGCCGCGTCTCTAGACTGTTGACGACGGTTGGAAAGCCCTAATGCCTGACACGTAAGCGAGTGTGAGCAAGCGTAAGCTATCTTGGAAGAAAGCTATTTAAGCCCAGTGCAGTAGAGGGAGGTGACAAAACCATTTAACAATTCCTTTGTTCAATTACAATATGTACTTCTAAAGTACAAGCAGCGAGACATCCTCTCATCATCTCCCATCTGCACTAACACTTTGACATCAAACAACGACATAACCGAACAAAACAAAACAGATTTGTGCTAGCAGTTAGTTTTAGAAGGCTAACCGCCACAATGGTTTCGGAGCTCTTTGGTCGACGCACGTTTTCGCTGTCGTTTGATTCACTCGACGTTGCTTGATTGACACGGAATGGCATCAGTTGGCCCTGGTCGTTACGTGGTGGTCGTACTTCATGTCGGAGGGACTAAGCTTTCCGACATTAAGCTTGTGTTACAACGTGAGCCTCGTTATGGTAAAACTTGGTTCCCGGCTGGTTCGGTAATGGCTAACGAAGAGCATGTCGATGCTGCCGTTCGTGAGTAACATGAGGAAATTGGCCTTATCTTTAATCCTGATGATTTGACGCTGTTGAGTGACGCATCTGTTCGAGTCGCGTTACCTGTCGGACACCATCTCGTTTACGTCTATACGGCTTCCGTTCCTGTTCCGTACGTTACGACCCATTTGCGTACTTCTGCTCAACTCGAGCAGGCTGTGACAGCTTAGTCGACTATTAATCCGGATGGTTCTTACGTCGTACCGGAAACAATTGATGTCGGTGGTCTGAATCTTACGCCCGCTCTGACGGGGTTACTTCATGCCATGAAGCATAAGAGTGAGTTACTTCACTTTGGTTACGTGACTCAGTGGGAGACTTTCCGTCGTGCAGTTTACACGTCCCAAACACTCTTCTATGACGACACATCAATCCCGAGGCAGTTTTTAATGTATTCCCGGTTTTTTGTCGGTTGATTCTGGATATGTTTGGCTTCTCATTCGAGGCTACATTAATCAATTGAGTGGAAATATACCGACTGATTTACGTGTGGGAACCCCGATGCCTACGACTAATTTAGCTGGCCTACATGTGACCCTTACTGAGACTCATCGCAAGGCTGCGGTGAATTTGCCATTTCAGTCTGGTAAATATGCCCGTGAACAAGAGGATTGGCTCGAGGCACAACCACAACGCTTTCTCTTGCTCGGAATTACGGCTGATTCTTACGACTCCGTTATTTGGGTTACTTCACAGCTTGTTGGACATCTAAACGGCTGGTGATTGAACCGGAAACAACAGTTCTCCATCCCTTCTACGTTTGACCTGCTTGTCGCGGAGCTGCGGAAGACGACTTTTCTCCCCAACATACAAGACGACGCGATTAGGGCTCTGCTAAGCCTTACGCTCTCTATACTAAGCATTTCAACGACTTCTTACGTCGGTCTCGTTAGAAGCTTACGGCTGATGTTCAGTGTGTTCGGTTCATCAATGGCTTGGCTAACTTTGAGTTGAAGACTCATGCCAAGTCTCATCGATCACAAAGGGGTTGTAACGTTCAGCTTGTGAAGCTACAAAACTTCCTTAATGACGTCGTAACTGATTCGCCGCATCTCGGCGGTGCGAGGTCTATAGCTAGTCTATCTACAACACATGGAGGAGGACAACCAACCAGGAAGCGCAATTTTAATGACCCTTTAGTGGGAGCCTCTAAGCTCTGGAATCGCAATGGTGGTGGTCGTGGTCGCGGACGTGGAGGATGTCAAGGTGGTGGTCGTGGCCGACCTTCTTCAAACTCTGGCCGAATTGATTTCAGCGCTATCGCTAATGCGTTGACTCATGAGGAGCGTTAGAAGCACATTGAGGAGGGATTGTGTTTCAAGTGCCACAAGAAGGGACATCGATTGTTTCAGTGCCCCGAACTGAAGGGCAAAGCGACAGCTGGAGCACTATCTAGGAGGCAATGATGATGGCAAGGTTGTTCTACTAGCGAACTAGAGCGGCCGGCTACAACTACTGTTCATCATGAGGCAATGTTAGCGACATAAGTCGTCGACACACGCTCGACATCTCCATCGACTACTGTCGTGACACCTGCAAGAGTAAAAGCATGTCGTCGTCGTCAAACAAAGCAGAGTCATAAACATGTAACCAGACGTTCGATTGATTGGAAGTTGGTTGACTCTATTTTCGAACCTCTGCACACACGATTTGACTTTACCCTGGAGGGATGTGCTGATGATGAAGGTCTAAACTCGCATGGTGACTTACCTCACTGTTCGCCGAGTGACTCGATTCTTGAGAGGGATTTGTCAAGGGAACGGGTGTCCATTAATCCACCCTGGGAGTTTGGCTGAACATATAGGACAGCATTTTGAGAGTTGTCGTCGGACACCTCCAACATATACGATGGCTGTTTTTGCTTAACCTGAATGGGCAAAGTTCACCCAGCTCACTAAACAGTGGAAACTCTACCATGAATTCCCAACTCGGACGCAGCTTTTTACTCGTCAGTCAATGGAGAACCCAGCTCAACAAGAGGTGGTTGCTTTAGCTCCTTGGCATGTACAACTGTGGTTAGTCGACGCTGATTGTGCTTTTTACGATCCGGCGTCGTCTACATAACTTGACCAGCCCATCTCGGTACTTGTACCTCTTGTCGACACAAAAGCATCCATCGCTACGCTACAACAATTATCTCCGCTAGCTACAACCGTACTGACTGACCTCACGGAAGCTCGACCGTTAATTTGAACCGAGCTGACTGTGAAAACTCCTGATGGAGGACACAAGATTTCTGGCTTGGTGGATTGCGCACCGACTCTTGACTTCGTTTCTGAGGACTTCGTACGACGCTTTACTTTACATACTCGGAAATCTTTGACTAAGACCTCTGTTCGACTTGCCAACGGACAGCGTGTGACTCCTTCGACAATCTGTGATGTTACTTTTGAGCTGGCTCGTAACGAGTTTCAACGGACTTTTTACGTCTTACGTGATTTACGTGCTGTTTATTTGATCATGGGTTTACCATGGCTTGACGACGAACATGCCTCTTTACAATTTGGTACTACCAAGGGTTTTACTCTTATGGATGGCACAGGAGCGGAAACTCAGCTGGAGGAACGACGTCCTGAGTGTCTCCTTATGTCGTCTACTAAAGTTTAGAAACTCATGCGCAAGACGCGCCGCAGTAGGGGACGTAACGCTGAATTATACGTAATTGAACTTACGCCAGCCGCCGACCAACCCACTGAATTTCACACTTGAGAGGAGCTAAAAGCAGACCAACGTGACAGCTTCCGGACGCTACTCTACGATGACTTCCCGGAGTTCCTGCAACATGTGGACTCTCCACCTGTAAGCCGACAGTGGGATCAACCCATTGAAAGAACTGGCCCTATGAAACGTCAGCGGCTGAACAAATTGTCACATGCAAAGCGCGCTGAGCTGAATCGACAGCTCAAAGACGCCGTGGACGCTGGTTTAATACGCCCTAGCTATAGTGAGTTCGGCTCGCCAATTCTTTTTGTGCGTTAAGGTGATGGCTCGCTACGCTTGTGCATTGACTACCGTGGCCTTAATGTATTTACGCGTAAAGATGCTTACCCACTTCCGCGTGCGGACGACACGCTTGATGAGCTTAAGGACGCGAACTTCTACACCCATCTCGAACTCGTCTCAGGCTTCTGGCAAGTACGAGTGCGTGATCGGGACATCCACAAAACGGCGTTTCAGAATTCTGATGGCTTAATGGAATGGGTTGCCATGCCGTTCGGATTATGCAACGCACCGGCTACGTTCGTGAGGATGATGAATGACATTGTTAGCGAATTTTTTTATAAATTCGTTACTGTCTACCTCGATGACGTTTGCATTTACAACCGCACTCTAGAGGAACACCAGGAACACATGCGTCTTGTGCTACAGCGAGTCAAAGAGGAGGGCTTAAAGTTACGCCTTAAGAAGTGCTTTTTCGGCCTTCATGAAATGGAATATCTTGGCTATATTGTGTCTGCTAGTAAAATTTTGGTTTCCACAAAGAAAGTCGAGGCCGTTGCAAACTGGCCAACGCCTACGACGTACGAAGTTCGCAGTTTCGTACAGTTATGCATCTTCTATGCCAGATATATTCATCATTTCAGCGACCCTATGGCTCCATTGACGGACTTACTGCGGAAGTCCCAGCCACAGAAGGTTACGCTGACGTCTGCTTGTTTGGAAGCCTTTGAGACTCTCAAGTTACGGCTTATTCCCGCGCCATGCATGATGCTTCCGGAGGCCGGCTCGGATGCGACGCTCGCCGTGGCTACGGATGCTTCAACAATGGGAATTGCATCAACCAGTCTCTTACTGGGCGCGTAAGCTGAATCCAACTGAGCGTGGTGACACTTAATCTACGTACGACTTAGAAGCTTTGGCCGTATGCGAAGCTGTCAAGCATTGGAGGTGCTATCTTGAAGGGTGTTGTAAGTTCCTTGTCGTAACAAACCACGACACACTGCGACATCTGCTCAGGCAACCGAACAACATGCTGAACAAGCGGCAAGCATCAAGATACCTGCGGGATTTGCAACCGTTTGTGGGCTCGATGACACTTGCATATCGCAAGGGAGCTTTGAACGAAGCTGACCCGTTAAGCCGGTGTCCAACCTTCGTACCTCAGGCCACGGTTCCATTATTTTGGGGCGCCCGCCGGCGGCGCAGCGGCGGCGGCCCCGGAGGGAGGTGCGCTCGCAAGCCCGTCGGCACCTACGTCTACCTCCACGCGGTGGGCGCTGGTAACCCCATAGCCGTGCTAGGCCTGGCACGGTAGGGGGCTGAACGAGGTACCGGCAGCTGCGATCCGCGGGATCAGCAGCTGTCGGGAAGCTCTGTACGGAGGGTTTTGGAAAAACATAATATCCGTACTCCGGCACAGGGATCTCAGTCCGATATTTTTTTCCGCGACTAAATACTCGCAAATACTCTCCCGACGATGGGGCGGGGGCGGCGTCTGCGAAATATTTTTTGGCGAAGAGGGGTACGGACGGATCAGCGGAGGGACGAGGGTGTTGGAGCTGGCGGCGGACAGCTTGGAAGCAGCGCTAGGGACGGCGCTCGCTAGCAGCCGCCAGCCCTGCGATAGCCTTAGGTCTCCCCGGGGGCGAGGCATGTTGCTGCGCAGGACGGAGGATGGTCGCAGCCGGAGGAGCGACACCGTCTGGCGGCGGCGGTCCCTAGGATCGCCCGACGCCGGAAAAGCCCGGTACGGGGGGGTTTTGGAAAAATTCCCGTACCCACCATCTTTTGAGGACCGGCGACTCGATCCCTGTGCTCTTCCAACCCCTCCCCTAGTCGGTACCCGGTTATCGATAGGCTGCCTCAGGCAGTGTGCCTAGGGTTATCGTAACGGCACACTGCTCGAAAAGGCGGCCCCCTAACAACGTAAACCACCGGGGGAGGGCACGGACGGCCACATCGCGATCGGATAGGTGTTGGAAACAGACGGGAAAAGGACAGGGGACATGAGAGAATATGGCTCGGGGGCAGGAGAGCCAGCCAGACACCGTCTGCAGCCTAGTTCTTTTTTTTCTTCTCAGCCCCCGAAGGAGGAGAGAAGACTCGGCTAGGTGGAGAGCTGCGTCGAGAGGAGCGGCTAATACCTCGGGCGGGGTTGAGCACGGATCAAGGCGGGACCGACGACGACCTATGCGAGGGGGGTTTTTCACCTGTCTTTCCCCCCAAGCTCCGGCACGACCGGAGTCGCACAGGAGCTGAGGTCAGGCAGGTTCGCCTCGACCAGCTCAAGCTGAGCAGCCTTGCTGATCAGCGACCCCGCAGCGGCTGGAGCATGCCGCGTATCGTGGAGACTAGCGACATCTTTTATTTCATACTGTATCCAAAAAAAAAACGTATAGATCAGAAAATAATAAATACTTGGATACGGGTATGTTTTAGACGGTATCGTTATTGCCATTGGAGAGGTTGGGATTAGTGGTTCACGGTCTACCTCACGCTTAGAAGTCCAACAACAAGTTGAGCATAGCAAAAGGGGGGGGCCAGAGACTCCAGCCGGTTTTACTAGTATTGGAGTAAAATATTTCAATTTCAATTTCATTATTTTGGGATGGCGAGGTTCCGTCATATCGAGAATTACGACGGAAGTCCCAGCTGTTGTTTGAAGACGCGTAGTTAAACTTACTGACAATTAACGCGTTGCAGCTGAGCCATGAGTTCGCTTATTTTATTCGCGAGGGGTACTCCCAAGACTCGTTTCATGGGGACGAGGGTGAGTGGACGAAAGACAGCCGGATAGAAGCGAGAGCTGGATATTTATGGCGCCTCGATCGCCTTTGTATTCCGCGGAACTCTGAGCTCCGACTGAGATTGATCACTGAGCTGCACGAAAGTTCGTCACCTGGTCACATAGGAGTTGTTGGCACTCTTGCTAAAGCACTCGACATATCCTGGTGGAAACGAATTTGCCAAGATGTGAAAGACTTTTGTGAGCGCTGCGTCGTATGTCGACGAGCAAAGATTCAACCGCAAATGGCTGCGACTCTTTACCCACTACCGGTTCCACCGAGACCGTGGCACACAGTTGATCTTGACTACTTGACACACCTACTTGACAGCAATGGCTTTAACAGTGTGCTAATTGTAGTAGACCATCTAACTCGAATGGCCCATTTACTGCCATGTACAGAGACTGTAACTACCGAAGAAACTGCAACTTTGTTTTTACATGGAGTCTACCGATTACATGGACTATCCCGTGTGCTGATTAGTGACCGCGACCCGAAATTCGTCAGTGGCTTCTCGCAGACACCTTGGCGACGCCTCGGAACACGTCTGAACATGTCTTCCAGTCGACACCAACAAAGAGACGGGCTAACGGAGCGATTAAACAGCATATTTCAGCGGCTTCTTCGTTGCTTCTCTTGCTATGACGGCTCTGATTGGACGACTCTCCTACCACAAGTGGAATTTGCGTACAACGCCTCTCGTGCACTCGGAATTGAACACACCCCGTTTGAGGCTAATTTTGGATTCTCTCCTGAGGAGCCTCCAGACATGATGTTTAGCATGCGACCATCAATTCCAGTTTCGCAAAACGCAACAGATCGGTTACGATTGTTACAGGAAGTACATACTCTGGTACGCTATGTGTTACAGCTACACAAGGACAATATGCAGGCGCGCACAGAACCGTCTACCACGCCACACTTCATCTAATGAGACAAGGTGTCAGTCGTCACATGAAACCTTTTCTGCGTGGACAGCCTAACAGGAAACTCTGAGACAAACAACTTGGACATTTTTCAGTGGAGGAGCAAATTAGGAAACACATTTACAGATTGAAACTTCCAGCGACAGTACGCTTACATAATGTGTTCCATGTGAACAATTTACGACCATGCTCTACCGCTCCACTACGACCATCTGTCCCGGTGGCTGTTCTTGAAGTAGACGACGAGGAGTTTGACGTCTCGCACATCTCTTTTGTGTGCATCAAGTCGTTACCTGGACGACGAGGCAAATATTTGCTCTTCATGACGCACTTCAATGATGATGACTTACCACCTGTCTTGCACCGATTGAACGAGGTGCACCGAACTACGGCGTTACAAGATTTCTTAGAGACGCCCCAATGGCACAAGTTTGCCAAGACTCAGGCGTACATCAACTTCATGCACGCTCACCAAGCCAGCATTCTTGAGTCCTAGTAAATGCTTCAATGAAGGAGCTTAGACCACGGAGGTCTGCCTCGCGGCGGCCTTACAGATCTGTCCAGAGGGGGAGGGTACGAGTGTGACGAGTACAATCATGCAATAGTACATTACAAGATATTGTACATGTACTCGTTACTAATTCCGATTCGTGCTTTTCCATCGGACGGACGTACAACGTGGGTACGTCGCTACTGCAATATTAGCAAGGGTTCTGATGCGTATTGTACGACCAGTACCTCCCGGTACGGGTACGCACAATTAATCTAACAAGCCAAAAGACGCGCCTAAGCGAGGTTTCCGATACAAAATGAGCCGCGTTGTGATTCTTCATGCTAGTCGAGCCGCGTCTCTAGACTGTTGACGACGGTTGGAAAGCCCTAATGCCTGACACGTAAGCGAGTGTGAGCATGCGTAAGCTATCTTGGCAGAAAGTTATTTAAGCCCAATGCAGTAGAGGGAGGTGACATAACCATTTAATAATTCCTTTGTTCAATTACAAAATATACTGCTAAAGTACAAGCAGCGAGACATCCTCTCATCAACTCCCATCTGCACTACCACTTTGACATCAAGCAGCGACAGAACCGAACGGAACAAAACAGATTTGTGCTAGCAGTTAGCTTTAGAAGGCTAACCGCCACACCTGCAGGCTCTGTAAAAAGCACTTCGATACCTCCATGGCACCATCGACATGCGCCTGACGTTGGGGGGGGGGGGTCACGGACCACAGTCTCCAACTTACATGCTTTGCCGACGGTGACTGGGCAAACGACAGGACCCCCGCAAGTCTCGTTCGGGCTATCTCTTCCCTTTCGGACGCGGGCCCATCAGCTACAAAGTCCAAACAACATACTTGTGTTGCCGAATCCACTTGTGAGGCCGAGTA
Source organism: Tetraselmis chui (assembly GCA_026401115.1). Taxonomy (NCBI): domain Eukaryota; kingdom Viridiplantae; phylum Chlorophyta; class Chlorodendrophyceae; order Chlorodendrales; family Chlorodendraceae; genus Tetraselmis; species Tetraselmis chui. The sequence goes on along the minus strand of JAPMLY010002250.1, from coordinate 17,756 downwards.
CTACTCTGCGGCTGACGCCACCAAGGAGGGACTCCACCTCCGCCAACTTATGGGGGAGATTTCAAAGCCCCCATCACTGAAACCACCACCATCTGGAGGACAACCAAAGCGCCATCGCGTACTCCCAGAATGCCTTGGTCAACGAGAAGACTAAACACATCGGTCTGAAGTGGCACTTCCTCAAAGACCACGTGGAGCAGGGAACCATTAAGTTGAGATACCTTGCCATTGACCAAATGGTAGCCGACATGTTCACCAAGCCTCTACCATGACCTGCACTGACAAGACACCGAAGTGCAATCCTTGGAGGAGAAGACCCAATGCAACGCTTCATCCCGTAGCTACCTTTAGGGGAAGTGTTATAAGTAATACCTTCTAGTTATTAGTTGCAGATAGCTATTGTAAGCTATTCTAGATATGATTAGTACATGTCTAGATTGGACATACCGATAAACTGTTTGATTCAGTACATAGATGTCGCTAGGCTACAACTCACTCACTTCCGTTGTCCCGACATCACGCCTCGGGCTAGTTGTCTCTGTGATTGTCCTATTTTGCGTGACTGTGATTGTAACTACGTGTGCGTTAGTTACCTTCCATACCGATCGTGTGTGCACGGTTTAACAAGTACTCAGCCCCGTATGCTCACCACATGCTCGGCAAGGCCGAACGTTCGTGGCGGACCCTCCGCGACAGTGCCTCTGCCCTACTGCACGGCATGTCCGTTCCGAACTCCATGTTGTCGTGCGTGATTAGCACCGTGGTCTATCTTCGCAAGCGCATGCTCAGCCGCGCGGTGGGTGCATGCGGTGACGTTCCCCTCACGCTCCTCACGTCAAGCAGAGCACCCGACAAGCACAGCACCCGACAAGCATCCGACGCCTCAAAATTCCGTTCCTTCGGATGCATTGTCATCGCCAAGGTGCCCGACAAGCTCCGTCGCAAACTTGGGGAGAAAGCGTTTCGCGGTATCATGGTCGGCTACCCACATGACGCCCCGGGGTATCGCATATACAACCATGCTACACGCCGGATCACCACATCGGTGCATGTTGTGTTCCAAGATGACGTTCCCGGCTTTTCCCCGACCATGGCCGTCGATTCCCTGATTTCTGACGCTACCGACATGGACATTGACCGCGGTTCCGCACCCACTTCACACCCCCTTGATCTCGACCAAATGGCCGACGAGGACCTCAACCCCGATTCCCCTGCTGCGGCCTCAACGTCACCGTTGCCAGATCACGACCATCCCAGCCGCCTCCGGTCCCATCCCATACGCTACGGCGAAATTGTGGCACATCTATCCGACCATCCTCGCGTGATCGTTGCCACGTGTTGCGACCCTTAGGAAGGCAAAGCCACTGAGGACATCGTCGCGCAGCCCGACATCGCGACACTCATCGTTGCCCCCCGCATGTACCTACGGGCGCGACACCACATGATGTTGCCCTCTTGTCGGCAAGACACTGCGTCGAACCGACCTCGTACCGTGCTGCCCTCTCCAACGCTCAAGCCTCCAACTGGCAAACTGCCATGCAACATGAGCACGACTCCCTCATGGACAATGGTACGTGGGAAGTCGTTGACCTCCCCGCCGATCGCACGGTCGTTAATGGCTTGTGGATCTACAAGATTAAGTCGGACACAAAGGGTGAAGTGTCTCGCTTTAAGGCTCGCTTCGTGGCCAAGGGATGTAGTCAACGTGCGGGTCTTGACTACACGGAAACTTTCTCCCCGGTCATCCGCATGGCTAGCCTCCGCATGTTCCTCGCCATTGCTGCCACCATGGACCTCAAACTGTGTCTTCTCGACATCGACGCCGCGTTATTGTATGCGCCCATCTCAAAAGATGTTTACATCCGCCGGCCACTCGGGTTCTCAGACGGCACGAGTAATGTATGCCACATCGAACGTTTCCTATACGGCCTCAAGCAATCCCTCCGCGAATTCAACATGCTCCTCCGGGACTGGCTCGTCAACATTATTGTCAACAATACGTCTCCGACCCGTGCATCTACATCTTATGCACCGGATCTCTCTTCGCCATGATTGCCCTTTACGTGAATGACATCCCAGTGGCTTGCAACGACACGGCATGGCTGGCCTCCTTCAAGGCTTGCCTCGGCGCGCGCTTCAAGATCAAGGACTTGGGCGCCCTATCCCAACTCCTTGGCATGCACATCACACGCGACACGTCTGCCCGCACCATGTCCATGGACCAATCGAAGTACTTACGTGACATCCTGGACAAACACGGCATGGCGGACAGCAAACCCTTGCCACTCCCTATGATACCCGGCTACGTTTTCGGCCTTGCGCGAATCGACTCGCCACCCCTCAAAGGCGTGGCGAAGGAAATCTACCCCCGCCTTTTGGGCAACCTCTAGTATGCAGCCGTTTGTACACGCCCGGACGTCTCCACAGCCTTGAGCATCCTTGGCTCGGTTCATGCACACCCCACCAAGGTTCACCTCCAAGCCCTCAAGAAGATGGTTCGCTACCTAAAAGGCACCCATTAACTACGCCTTACGTTTGGGGGGGGGGGGGGGGGGGGGGGGGGGGGGGGGGGGGGGGGGGGGGGGGAGGACCGACCACAACCTCCAACTCATAGGCTTCGCCGACGCCGAGTAAGCGAATGATAACATCACACGCAAGTCCCGCTCCGGCTACTTGTTCACACTTGGCCTAGGGCCTATCAATTACAAGTCCAAGCAACACACATGCGTCGCGCAGTCTACCTGCGAGGCTGAGTACTACTCCGCATCGGACGCCACCAAGGAGGGAATACACCTCAGCCAATCATGGGGGATGTCTTCAAAGCCCCCATCACTAGAACCACCACCATATGGGAGGACAACTAAAGCGCCATCGCTTACTCTCTGAACGCATTGATCAACGAGAAGACCAAACACATCGGCTTGAAGTGGCATTTCTTGAAGTATCACATGGAACACGGAACCATTAGGCTGCGGTATCTACCCACGGACCAAATGGTGGCAGACATGTTCCCCAAACCATTACCATGACCGGCACTCACAAGACATTGAAGTGCGATCCTAGGAGACGTAGAGCCCGTGCAACGCTTTACCCCATAGCTATCTGCAGGGGGGTGTTGTAAGTAATGCTCACTACTTATTTGTTACAAGTAGCTACAATAAGCTATTCTAGATATGTGCAATACATGTATGGATCGGACAACCCGATACACTTTTTGTTTTGGATACATAGCTGTCGCTAGGCTATAGCTCTTCACTTGCTTTGTCCCGACACCACGCCTCGGACTGGTTGTCCTTGTGACTATCCTTTTGTGTGACTGTGACTCTATCTTAACGTACGTTAGTTACCTTCCACTCTGACCGTGTGTGCATGGTTCAACACCCCCCTCCGGAATATTGGGGAGCGGTGCAAAGATTCAGCAGCGATCCGAGCAATTTCTGACGATGGAAAGTACATGATCAAAACGCCTTTCGTCCCTACTGTGATTACGGTGGCTACGGAGAAATTGGGGAAGGTCTGCTCGAATGTTCAACCAATCAAATCTTCGTGAATGGTACCTCCGGACACAGCCCTTGAACTTGTTGAGGTTATACGGGCGATGGTCCCCGTTGTCACCGGTACTAGTAACCTTGGAGCCCCTTTGGCGATGGACTTCTCGATGGCATATGGCCCTTCGGCATCTCACAATGAGAACTATGTTAATTCTTGGCTGCAAGACACCGTGGAGGCTCATCAACTCCTATTGGACAAGATCGTGTGCTTTGCTATGTCGGACTTCGGAGGAACACACGCCGCTTTCCGCTTGATGATTACATGTGCGGTACGCCGCTATGGGTTCTTGCTTCGCACCCTCCCTCAAGATATTTGCCGACCGTACCTTGCTAATGCTGATAGGGCCATCCGTATTGCAGTTCACCGAATCTTTGGCGTTTCTCAGGACGTACAAACACTCGATCAACTGAATTGTGCCAAGCGCCATCTTTCCCCCCCGCGGAGTTTGGGTGGCTTAATGTACCGTCCCTCGAGCTCGATGATAAACATGATCACTTAGCTTCATTCACTTCGACCCTCACCAACCTGATTACTAATTTCGAGTCCGAGTCGTTAGGTCCTATGTACGGTGTCATCCGACAGGAATGTTGCCACTTCTACTTTACCGTGGGCGGTCCAATTGCGCAGTTTTTATGATACGATCTCCACCATGGGCGGGTTTTTATTAGAATCAGATCTCGTGGTGTTGACTAACACACTAACCCAAGACCTTTCCGATTATGATGGGCCCGATGTCGAGTTGGTGGTATCCCCGGTTAACAATGCAGTGGCGCCCGCTACCCAATTGACTTGTCTACAACTTCCGACTCCCGATGCCCTCACTCGCCCGGGAGATTCCGGGGGCCACATTCAACGGGACGTTTCGCGCACTCTTCGTGTCCGGGCCTACCTTCGCCTCTTGGCGTTTTACATACCTTCCTCACCGGACTATAGGAGGGTGATTTCGGGTACGGGTCGCGGGGCTTTGGCTCTCTTTTTCGCTTCACATGAGTCATCTAGTTTCAAGGCGCCATCCGATTGCTATACGATGGAAGCTCACCGTGTGCTTGGTTTCACTGCGGAGCGCGCCTCTCATGTTCGAAAGTGCCATCGGTGCAATGAGGCTCCCTCAAAGTCTTGTAGGTTTGGATCTTCGTCGACGGTCTCGGGCGCCTCTATGTCGGGTTAGCGCTTCACAACTGATGTGCTTATGAACCACATCCCCCGGTGCCCGTGCTCTTGGTAGGCCATTCAAATCCACGTCCGGATTGTCCACGAGCTTGAAGAGTACATGCTTGAAGCGGGGGCCACTAAGGGGCGGGACTTACGGTTGGAGGTCCGCCGCATTCGGCCGAGATCGTCCTTGGGATGTGGTTTGGTTAGACTTTATGGCTTCACACCGTCATCTTGTTGTTGATGTGACGGTTACAAGTGCTCGCATGAACACCAATATGTGCTCGTCTGCCACTCCCTGGCAGCCTTGCATTGTGAGCTCAGCATGGCAAACTTGATGCAGACCTCCACGCTTATGCTTTGCTTGGCACGCCTTCGGTCCAGTCGGTCCATGACTGCTATCCCTTCGCTATGGAAGATGGGGGCCGGTTGGCGCCTATGGAGGCGGAGTTGGTTGATCGCGTGGCTATTTTGGTGGCAGTCCGTCGCTTCCATGTCATGGGTGTTGCTGACCCTCGCTCCTTGCGCTATGTTATGTCAGTTATGTCCGTATGCAACATTTCGTTCGTCGAACTACTTATGTTCCTTTTCGGCGTTTTTGGGGGGATGTGCGGCGTGAATTCATGCAACGTCTTTCTGCTGCTCTTCGTGGTACTATAGGCTTCTATCTCCGCGACGCTTTGCAGGAGGGCAATGCTGAAGCTGTGGCATGCCTTCCTGTTCCTCGGGCTTGGGTTTTTTCCTGTTTTCTTCTTATTTTTGCTTGGTGGCCTCCACTGCTTTTATTATTTATTGTAAAACAATGTTTAATTTATACGAGTACGTTCGTTTTTCTACGTACGATCATGAGCTTCATTCAAAAATTATATGTACTGCGCATATTATGGTCATATTGAAATTATAGAGGTTTAAATTACACTGTGGGCGAGAATAGTCGGGCGTTGCCACGACGTTACAAATTCTAACCGCTAGAGTACGCATGACACTGTGGGTAAAACACAGACATGCGTTACCCCTATATGACGCGCCGACACACATAGGTCGTCCACCTTCTGCCTTTGCGCGAGCACAGCTCACGCAACGGTATCTAGACTCTAGCAGTCTAGTAAGGTGACTGATCTCTACTAGCACACGGTGTAGCTACTATCGAAAACATTCACACGGCAACTATGGCAGACAATCTACCAGAACACCTGTACCCGACGGGGGACGACAGCGGGGACATCCGAGCGCCACCATCTGCAGCGCAGTTTGAAAACTTGTATAATCTCGTTAACCAGCTGCTCCTGAAGGTAGACGGCGACCAGACGAAACCGCCAGCCCCTACCAAGCAGCATAACATTCCGTCAGTACCTGCCGACGCAGTCTCTGAGGGTGGGAGCGTGGACGAGTACGCCATGCCTGTATCTGCTCATTCGACCAAGCCCGCGTACATCGACCCGCGCGATTGGATCGACTTAATCTCACGAGCGTTCAACGACATTTTACCACCTGTCAACGCTTCTATACCGGGCCTGTGGACGCCTCGACACGACGAGACTGACAGGTTCCTAACCGAGGAAAAACGAATTTCCTCACGAGACGAGTATCGACACCTAGCGTGCTATGGCGTTTACTCTGCGGCCGCGGACGCGGCGCTCGAAACAGCTCTGGCAACGATTCGTTCGACAACCGCTACCGAAGCGGAACGAGCGCACGCCTGGGATATTACAGACGCGGCCGTTCGGACACACAAGATTGTCACGCAAGCCGTCGAGTCGCGACTTACCTACGTTCGACGATTCAAGGGCAAGAAGCCCCTTACCGGAGAGGAGCGAGTCGCCGAACGCCTCGTCTACTCCAGATTCTTCGACACACAGGCTGCCGACCGCAGCACCAACGGCGTCGACGGCCTCCTCGCGGCACTGGAAGACAAACGCCTCGAAGTTAGTCTCCACGCGGCCGCGAAAGCTCAAGCCGCTCAAACCTTTAAGCAGTCGACGCCCGGCAGGGGCGACGGAGGCAACCCCGACAGACCTACCGCGAGGCCGGACAAGAACCTCAAAGACAAGGAAATCAGGGACAAGGAAAAACGAGAGAAGCGCGACAAGGACAAGACTCGCCAAAACAAAAAGCCCGAGCCCGAGGCAGAGGGCTGATGGTGTGCACCGCCGCGCCGATTCCTGCAACCCAGCCTCCGACTACATGCGACATCGCGTGCGACGGAGCTGGCGCGAGTGGGAGAAAATCGGCGCGAGCGTGCAAACCCTACAGTGGATCCGGGAGGGCGTATCGATACCGTTCAAGAACAACCGCCCACCCCCACGATTCAACCAAGGAGTGTCGTTACTCGATGCTACCCCTGCCCAACTAGAATTCGTCGAACGCGAATTAGCGCGCTTTGTACAGGCCGGCGCTTGGGAACCTTCGACCTGCAGCGACTACGTCTCCAGACTATTCCTAGTCCCAAAACCGGGCGTCAACCAGTGGCGATTAATCTGCGACCTACGACCACTCAACAAGTATTGCGTGCGAAAACGACTCAAGATGGAGACCCTACTCGGGGTAAGGCACCTCACCCGCAAGGGGGACTATATGTTCAGCTTCGACCTACAAGACGGGTTCTACGCACTGGGCATCAACCCAGCGGACCGAAACTACTTCACCGTCAACGTCCGAGGCCAACTCTACAGGCTAGCAAGGCTACCTATGGGTTGGTCCCTATCCCCGTTTTACTTCTGCAAGATGACGCTAACCTTCGTAAATTTCCTGCGCAACCCGGACCCCGAAGCACCTATCCCGCCGACGAACAGCTGCTCGAAGACCTACCTCAGACGAACGCGGTGGCGCGGCGCCCGAATACTACCCTACGTCGACGATTTTCTACTCTTCGCGTCTACAGAGGCGGAAGCGCTTACCTTACGCCACCGCCTGGCACAGCTGCTCGACCGGCTCGGTCTCCTCCGACACCCCACCAAGGGTTTCTGGACACCAGCGCAAGTCGGGCACCATCTGGGTATCGACATCAACACAGCGTCAGGCTACTTCTACGCGCCGGAGCAAAAACTCAACAAGATTGCACAACAGGCCAGACACCTCATCGGCAGAGCTACACGGAACGCGCGCTGGTTACCCGTCAAAGACCTGCAGTCACTCGCAGGTCAGGCCCAATACCTTTTCTTGGCAATTCCGGCGGCCAGATTCTTCCTCCGCGAACTTCACTCCGTCGTCGGCGAGAAGTGGGGTGGCCTCGTCCGGCTCACCCCCCAGCTACGCCGCGACCTACAGTGGTGGACAGAGGTGCCCAGTCAGTCCAACGGCAAGCCCATCCACAAACCCGTAGAAACAGCATATCTACACACGGACAGCTCCGGGTATGGTTGGGGCGCGGTCCTAAACGAGCAAGTCGAGGCTCGAGGATTCTGGAGCAAGGAAGACGAACAACAACACATTACCTGGAAGGAGCTGAAGGCCGTCCGTCACGCTGTCGAAAGTTTCCTACCACAACTGGCAGGCCGCAACGTCCTCCTGCACGAGGACAACCAAGCAGTATGTCACATTCTGACTGGCCTGACCTCACGGTCGCCAGTTATGATGGACGAACTCCGACGACTATGGTGCCTACTCGATACGAACATCATCACGATCAGGGCCCGCTACATCAGGTCAGCGGCCAACGTTTGGGCCGACATGCTCAGTCGACATCTAGACAGCGACGACTGGCGACTAGACCCGGTACTGTTCGCAGAACTCGATGCGAGGTTCGGAAAGCATTCGATCGACCGCTTCGCCTCGGCCCTCAACACCCTACTACCCCGTTACAACGCTGGCTGGAAGGACCCCACGTGCGAGGCTGTGGACGCCATCCACCTCTCAGACAACGATTGGCGCAAGGAGAACAACTGGTGCAACCCACCCTGGCCCCTCCTACCCAACCTCGTCCAAAAACTTCGACAGAGCGGAGCAGCAGCTACCGTAGTCGCCCCGCGCTGGACAGGGAAGGTCTGGCACCAGGCGCTTACCGAGCTGGCTTCCGAGGAAATCATCATCGCGCCACGCCGAAACTTGTTCCAACCAGTGCTACGTTAGCACTATTTACGGGAGTACACAACGCGCCAAGAATCCCGCACCACCAGTCCGGCCGTACAGCACAGCCTAAGTATCGAGTTACCGTCACAGCCACCACCAACCCGTGGATCGAGACGATGAAACCGTACATGACCAAGATTCTCGGTTCTGACGCACTGGGCACGACGACCTTGGCTCTCCTCGCCGCAGCATGGGCCACTAGCACGGCAGCAACGTATGGCAGTACTATCCGCCGCTACTTCGATTTCTGTACGGAACAACGACTCGCACCGTTAGCGGCCACACCGGCACACATGGCACGCTACGTCGCATGGCTAGGTCAACTAGGTACTATCAAGGCCTCGAGTCTCCAACCGTACCTATCAGCAGTCAACGGCTTCTTCAAGGACCACGGCCTCGAAGCAATTGCCATCGGAGATCTGGTAGCGAAAGTGAGAAAAGGCCTAGCGGCCTCTCAAGTTGCGATTGACGACACAACGGTACGGGTCCACCTGCCCGCCTCTATCATCGTAAAACCCCTACCCATGGCTCAAGCCCTACGACTCCAACTCACGGCGGCCACGTCGCGTGAATTGCTCCAAGCCAGCCCAGCACGCGAACAAGTACGTTTACTACGGGCATGCACTACGGTGGTAATACTCTACTTATTCTTCAGTAGAGGGGGCGCATGCATAGGCTGCTTAACAGAGGACCTCGTCGCCTCCGAGGCAGACGGACTACGCTTGCACCACCGTACATGAAAGGGCCAACGCGAAGTGTCAGCAGAGCGCAAACTACTATGTCACCTACCGCCTACAGTACACAGCGAGGTAGTGCACATGTTATTGTTATTCGACGCTATCCGACACACGCTCTCGGACGGAAAATACCCGACAGCGCGGTGGGCGATTAGCACCTCCGAACGACACGACAGATGGACAGCCAACACGCTCTCGGGATGGCTCTCCGAGGTCACGATGGCACTGCAAGAACGACCCCCGGATGGTTACAGCTGGACATCACACTCCCTCCGAAAAGGGGCTGCGACAGCCGCCTACAACATCGGCGTTACGCTACAGAAGATCAAACACGTCGGTGGTTGGTCAACGGAGTCCAACGTCGTCCTCGACTACATCGACCCGACCGCCCTTGCAGGACGGTCAGAGTGGTTCCTCTTCGGCTGGCTCACACCATGGGGTGGCCAACCAACGACGAACAACCCGCCCAATGGCGACAACATGGCAAACGGAGCCTCCCCCTGTTTTGTAAATGGTCATATTGAAATTATAGAGGTTTAAATTACACTGGGGGCGAGAATAGTCGGGCGTTGCCACGACGTTACAAATTCTAACCGCTAGAGTACGCATGACACTGTGGGTAAAACACAGACATGCGTTACCCCTATATGACGCGCCGACACACATAGGTCGTCCACCTTCTGCCTTTGCGCGAGCACAGCTCACGCAACCCTCCCTCCCGATTCTCTCAATTAGCGTACGTACCGGGCCCTGGGCCCCTTGCGAGCAAAACATGTAAGAGATCAACACTTTTGGCAAACTGAGCCTCCCCCTGCTTTGTAAATGTGATACAATTGTGTACCTCACTCTGTACCAGGTACATTATACCCTTTATTGTCCTGTTGATATGCCCTTATCAGCATCATGAGTACGGATTGCGATTGTACCCATTAATAGTAACGTAGAGGCGGAGTGGGGTCCTGGTACTGTCCAAAACACCGGCCTGTGCAAGATTGCACTAAAAACGCGCTAAACAAACATTTACTACATAATCACATAGAACAAATCCGTTCTTCGAGGGAGTACACCAAGAGTACACCCTTCGATAGTACTGCTTAAATGTACAGAGTTCGTCACCCGGGGACTGGCCCTTACGTCAGCGTGAGATTCGCAGAGATACGGTCGTATCCACTCGGATATGGTGCAATCTGCTTCTATTTCTATGACTGGATATTTCAAGACCGTATCCCCCGGCACCGCGGTTTCAACAAACACTTACTGCTCCGAGCCAGGCTCCGCACAAGTAGATATTTCTCTAGCGACAGGCTCGCGCAAAGCAATTGAACAAGCACTCTTATCGCAGCTCCTAGGCATCGTGTGTGAACTATCATATTAGTATCTCTGCACCATGGGGAGACAACATACCCCCTCGCGCAATGAAGCGAATTTATTTATCAGCGGACACGGAAGCGGACCCGTACCGACGGAGTTCGGGTCATATCCGCAGTCGCAACGAAAACTGAACCCTGTTTCCTGGCTACAGCGCCGCTTTGGCGCGAAAGACAGCAGTCATACCGCCGCCACCCCAGGCGTTTCCGGATGTCTCGAACCAACCAGCCATAATGTTGACCATGGCGCGAGGCCCAGTGTGCGTCCCGAGCCGCAGGGTCGCAGTAAGCCGACCGCGCCGGCCATCGACTACAGCGCCTCTTCCGTACCAATTTTTCTGCCATCCCTCCGAGTCTCCATGGACCACCACAACGACTCCTCGCCCTCCGCGACTGTATCCCCAACTTCCTCAATATCCTCAGGACGATCTTCCTACGATGGTTACGTGCTCCCTGCGGCGTCATTTGTTCAGGGCCCGGCCGCCGCCGTGCCTGTGTTTGCCAGTAATCGAAGCCGTCGCTCGCTCGGTCGTCGTGGGACGGACCTTATCGTGCCTGAAGACCGGGAGACACTAGTACAGCGCCTGTTACGCTCAGACCCGACATCCGAAGACTACGAGGGAATTAATGTCGTAGCCGAGGAAATGGAAATCGAAACTGTGAGCGAGCTGCCCACCTCGCCTGTTACCTTTCCGTCCTCGTCACCTAAACCTGCTGATAACAGTAGATTACCACCGCTGGAACACACCGGCGTGCGCGGCGCGCGAGTGAACGGCGTCAGGAGTTCACGAGATATGTTATACCAGGAGTGGACTGGCTACTCAGGGAGGAGTCTGGATGTTTATCAGACATCCACGAGCTTCTCATCGCGTGTGGAGTCTCCGCAATTTCGCGAGCCCCCGTCTTCTATGTTTGTATCGCGAGGCAGACGGAACGGCCGCACCGAAAGCGACCCGGGTACCGGGACGCACAGTACTTTGCGTGACCAGATTATGGCGCGGAGGTCTGACAAACGGCTGCGGGTCGCGCAGCCTATGTCCGACATTATGAATGACGGGAATGTTTCTACGGCCCAGCAGATGATGGACCGTCTCCATATCCGGTGATCGGCTGGGAAGAAGGCCAACTTCTGTGACACGCTCATAAAGCGCGAGAGGTGCCTACTCTGCTGCGCTTTTGCTGCTCCTGTATGTGGGTCACAGTCAGATTCCACATACACGCAGCAAGGTTAAAACGCAGTAGCTCACGCCGCCCGTCAAGGGTGTAAATAACTTAATGGACTGGTTTGGTAGCTTTCCTTGTGCAACCGCCTAGCGAGTCAAATATTTATGTATCACTTCGTTTCCAGCAGCATATCGCAACTTCTCCGTAGTAGTGGGAGAAGTGTCATTTATTAATTGATGCTGGCGCGTTACGGGCCATTATTTCTCATTGTCGCAGGCGCACCTGTAGCAGCGAACCAAAATTCATTGTAACGGCAATCCTTGCAGGTAGTCAGCAATCTTCAGCTGTTGAATTTCATGCGTGTCGTTCTTAAGGTTCAGAAAAAAATTCTTACAAGAAAAAGCAGTGGAGGCCACCAAGCAAAAAAAAAGGAAGAAAGGAGGGAAAAACCTAAGCCCAAGGAACATGAAGGCATGCCACAACACCAGCACTGCCCTCCTGAAAAGCGTCGCGGAGATAAGAACCCAGAGTGCCATGAAGAGTAGCAGAAAGACGTTGCATGAATTCTCGTCGCACATCCCCCAAAAAACGCCGAAACGGAAGTAGATCGACGAACAAAATGCTGCATACGGACATTACTGTCAGAGCGCAAGGAACGAGAGTCAGCGGCCCCCATGCCAGGGAAGCGACGAACAGCCACCAAAATAGCCAAGCGATCAACCAATTCAGCCGCCATCGGCGCCAACCGGCCCCCATCCTCCATGGCGAAGGGGTAGTAGTCGTGGACCGACTGAACCGAAGGCGTGCCAAGCAAAGCGGAAGTGCGGAGGTCCGCATCAAGTTTACCTTGTTGAGCTCCCAATGCAAGGCTGCCAGGGAGTGGAAGGCGAGCACCTATACGAGGAACGTTGGTGTTCGTGCGAGCACTTGTAACCGTCACATCAACAACAAGATGACGGTGCGGAGCCATGAAGTCCAGCCAAACCACATCCCCAGGACGATCACGTGAAGCTCCCGACCGAATACGGCGGACCTCCAACCGCAAGTCCCGGCCCTTAGTAGCCCCCGCTTCAAGCATGAACTCTTCAAGCACGTGGACAATACGGTCGTGGAGTTGAATGATATACCAAGAGCACGGGCACCGGGGGATATGGTCCATGAGCATAGCGGCTGTTGAGCGCTCATCCGACATAAAGATGCTCGATACCGTCGACGAAGATCCATACCCGCGAGATTCTGAAGGGGCCTCATTGCACCGAGGGCATTTTCGAACATGAGCGGCGCGCTCCGCAGTCAAGCCAAGCACCCGGTGGGCTGCCATCGTATAGCAATCGGATGGCACCTTGAAACTGGACTCATGTGAAGCGAAAAAGAGAGCCAAAGCCCCGCGACCCGTACCCGAAATCACCCTCATATAGTCCGGTGGGGAAGGTCTGCAGAACGCCAAGAGGTCAAGGTAGGCCCGGGCACGAAGAATGCGCGAAATGCCCCGTTGAATGTGGCCCCCAGAATCTCCCAAGCGAGTGAGAGCATCGGGAGTCGGAAATTGTAGGCTAGTCACTTGGGTAGCGGGTGCCACCGCATTGTTGACCGTAGATACCACCAACTCGACATCGGGCCCGGCATAATCACAGAGGTTTTGGTTCAGTGTGTTAGTCAACACCACAAGCTCCGATTCCGAAAACCCGCCCATAGTGGAGATAGAGTCGTACGAATTGCGCAATTGGACCGCCCACGGTAAAGTAGAAGTGGCAACATTCAGTAGTTCCTGTCGGATGAGACCGTACAAAGGACCTAGCGACTCGGACTCGTAATCAGTAATCAGGTTGGCGAGGGTCGCAGTGAATGAAGCATAGTGAGCATGTTCGGCGTCGAGCTCGAGGGACGGTACATTAAGCCCCCCAAACTCCGCCGGGAGGGAGAGCTGTCGTTTAGCACAATTCAGTTGATCGAGTGTTTGTGCGTCCAAAGAAACGCCCAAGATTCGATAAACTGCTGCACGAACGGCCCTATCTGCAGTAGCAAGGTACGGTCGGCAGATATCTGGGGGGAGGGTGCGGAGCAAGAAACCATAGCGGCGTACCGCACACGTGATCATCAAGCGGAAAGCGGCGTGTGTCCCTCCGAAGTCCGACATAGCAAAGCATACAATCTTGTCCAAGAGGAGTTGATGAGCCTCAACGGTGTCTTGCAGCCAAGAGTGAACATAGTTCTCGTTATGAGACGCTTGAGGGCCGTCTGCCATCGAGAAATCCATCGCCAAAGGGGCTCCAAGGTTACTAGTACCCGTAACAACGGGGACTATCGCCCGGATCACCTCGACAAGTTCAAGGGCCGTATCCGGAGGTACCATGCACGAAGATTTGATTGGTTGAAGATTCGAGTAGACTTTCCCCAATTCCTCCGTAGCCACCGTAATCATTGTCGGGACGAAAGGCGTTTTGATCAAATACTTGCCATCATCAGAAAAGGCTTGGATCGCCGCTGAATCCTTGCACCGTTCTCCAATATTCCGGAGGGGGGTGCTTATCGCCAGGTTGAACAAAAGCGGGCCAAGAGGATCTCCTTGTCGGACACCCGTACGAGATTGAACCGTGCCGTGTAGGAGCGAAGCATCGTTGGGGTCGAAGTAATACACCGTGGAGTCCCGTGAATATATCATCTCAACCAACGGGATAATGGGATACAAGTCAGAGTTCTTGTACAGCTCCGCAAGGAAACTCCGGCGGGAAATGTTGTTGAAGGCGTTTTCCAGGTCCAAGCTTAGAAGGCTCCAATCAGGAATAGCTTGTAGGCCAATGCGAGTGGTATGAATGGCTCGCTCGATACCCGCTTTGGTGAAAACCGATCGTTGTACATGGCCCACGTGGTCGGCCGCGACAGTCGCTATCCGCGCTATGGCGTGACAATGAGCTAACCGCGACAAAACGCTGCCAGCAGCCAACGGCCGGACTTTAGGAGCCTCACCTCGAAGGCGAGTGGCGTCGCGGTCATCCCCAGTTTGCTTGTGAAGAGCCCACCCGGTCGCACTCGCCAGAAAGACCGCCGCAGCCTCGGGAATGTTTCCCGCCGAGTAGCGGTTAACCCACTTACGCCATGCCGGTACATTCAAGTCACGGACATGTTCCCATCGCCAGCCATCAACGTGGGGGGCTGACAAGCGAGGTGCTTTTCTCAATACAAGGAGCATAGACTCCTCCCATATTTTGAGGCTGTCACTGTCATCTAAATACGTGAGGGGTGGGCGCGCCGGGGGGGGGCAGAGGGTCGGGGAGATCACAGTCTGGATGGGGGATACCGGAAGGAGGATGCAACCGCTGAAGAGCGGCCAAAGCCTACCGTCACTAAAGACAGTAAAAAGATCCAAAGTACTACTAAAGTACTACTGACGTTAAAAAATATAGGGGATGGGTCGGTAGCTCGGATGAGCAACGCCGACCGTCTTCGCTCCGGGCTTGGCCTCCCTATGAGCGATAGACTGGTGACCACATGGCCCGTCGGACGACGGGCACCGATCACCTCTCCCCACCCGAGCCTAGCTCACCCAGGTCAGTGGATCCGTAGGCACATCAGACGGTACACACTCCAAGGCGCAGCTTTCACAAATTTGAATTCGGTTCACATGCCGGAATCTGCGCCGCCTACATCTCAAACATTCCGAGTACTCCGTCCAATACTACGACACTCGTGCGTATCAAAAAGATTACAAAAATCACTCTCCCACGGAGCCGGCGCACTCTCACGCGCCCCTCCGAGCGTCCGGACGTTCCCACCAGACGTCCGTGAAGAACAAACCCAGGTCCCATCAGACCTGGTCGTGTGCCGCCAACACACGCTGACCACCTCTAACCCTCTCTCTCTCCACTCCAAAACCACCACATACACACACATCGACACCCACCTTACGACCACTATGTCATCACCTTCTACCTCCCGGAATCATACAAACAGGTCCTCCTCAAAGACCGCCCTACACCCCTCTTCGCGGACGACCACATCGGCCCCCGCAACCGCCTTGTGGGTCACCCACTTGCTCCATTCCTCACAGCCCCACAGCTCGCACATGCAGACTACGGACGAGGCACACCCCTGGAACCCACGCCGGGCACAGGGCTTCAAACTCCCCTGGTCCTCTCCACCCCGACGACTGCCCCCGACCTTGGCAGGGCCGTTGACCTCTCTGCTCGCCTGATCGACTCCTACTTACTGACAGGCCAGTACTCCACCGCCCCTCCTGACACTGCCAGCTTCTGGCTCCACGGTGTGTTCCTACCGAACACGCCGTCTTCCTCACTTATGCTCATCTCCGCCTGCTCCCTCGCTCGACGCTGGCTTCTCGAAAAAGTTCACGCCCTAACCGATATTCCGGCCCGCGCGAGAAATATAATCGGTCGGGAACTCGCCCATCGTGCGAAATGGACAGCCTCAGTCACCCGCACCCCACACCCAGCCATGCCCCAGCAACACGATCTCACCCCTCTGCCAGTCGCACTCTCACATGGTCACCAGGAGGTCCGGCTGGACATCCCCACCTCCTGCATCACAGTTGGCTTGCTTTACCAGCTCGCTTCACGCCAGCGTGAACTCCCGTCGGGAGGTCCAACGCCACCCAGCGCCGCCTCGGACCCCCAACTTTCCACCACCCTGAGACAGCAAGAAATTCAGATTATACGTGCAGTAGCCGTTCCCGCAATTTCGGGCCAACGCCTGAAAATTAGCTCCTCCCTGTTCACTCATCTCTCCGGCCCAGACGTCGTTCCCCTGATACAGGCCCTCCTGTTAGATCGACTCGCCACGGAACTCGCCGACACCTGGAACGCCAGCGCCACCACCCCTGCCCCCCGAATGGAGGACCTCCCGGAACCAGCCCAACTCCTGCTCCAGATCGCGGACGCCCTACAACCTACACGGGAACCCGTCCAGGTCGTGAACGACCCCCTCTCCTTCTGGATGCATATCCTCCACCCACCCCATAATCCAGTTCTTTCACAATCAGGACCTGTACATTTTCATGCCACCCTTCAAAATGCTATTCACACCGTACCCCCCACCCCCCAAAACTACACAATTACCATCACACCCCCCCCTCTCACAGGCCATGTCCCAGGCACCTCCTGGACTGACACCTGCCTCACCACAGTCCTCATCCAGTCCCCCCACCCCCTCCCCTTCCCCCAACCCACGTCAAACGGTACTATCCCTTCTTCACACTGGCTCTCCACCCTCCTCCATCAAACAGCTTCAGAATACGCACAGTCACACACCCACTCCCACAACTCCACACCCTCCACCTTCGACATCTCACACCACACCTCCCTCAAAAAATTTCCTGACGGCTCATACTTCCGCTCCCACCCCTCCCCCTCCCCTCACATCGCCACCAGCATCCAAATCTCCCTCACCAAAATCATGTACTGCATCCTCATCTCAACCAACGGCACTGCCACCATTCCCCTCCCCCACACCTACATACACCGCGGCACCCCCACCAACACCACATGCTCCCTATACATCACACCCCACCACTACTCCACCTTCGGCAGGTCCCGCATCACAGACCCCATCTTCACCACCTCCCCCTCCCCCCCTCAGCTCACCCTCACAAAAAACAAATCCCTCCTTCGCAACCCCCCCTCTCTCCTTCTCGAATGGACAGGCCACTTGCAGGCGACCAACACCTACGAGGCATGGCAACAAGAACCTGCGGACGGCTCCC